>CM022709.1:6454309-6508552 GCA_012295165.1 Asparagus setaceus
CCAAAGATCTCCTCTCCAAAGATGCACAAACCCTCTCAAAGGTCGCTCCAAAACGTGCTTCTAGCTTATCAAACAATCGTTTAGGGTTATATATAAACTCTAAACGAACCGGTTTAAAACCAAACCCGTTTGAATCTGCCAGATTAGTCGACTACTACTTGATTAGTCGACTAATACATCAGATTAGTCGACTACAAACTCGATTAGTCGACTACTACTTGATTAGTCGACTACAAACTCGATTAGTCGACTACTACTTGATTAGTCGACTACAAACTCGATTAGTCGACTACTACTTGATTAGTCGACTACAAATGCCTAGTAGTCGACTCGCTCCCGCACCAAACCTCGCCTGTTCACAAGAGATTAGTCGACTACAATGCCTAGTAGTCGACTACTCAACCCGAAAACTGTCTTGTACATGTTTTGTGCATGTTCTACAATTCTCCACCTCGCACATCATTTGATTTACCTCAAATTTTGGACGAACACCGAAGAACACCAAGAACATCTAGAGATCTCCATCACCAATCCAGCCAATCCAACAAGGCCATACACCGGGCGGCCGCCACGCACTTCACCGATCAAGCTCATCGTAGTTCACCTCAAATCATCTCCACCTTACCCATTACCGCCTCGGGCCATGCCTCTTGGGCAAATCAACACGGTTGATATGAAGCAAGTCCAAGCAATGCTTAAACTTACTACCGTGACCACCTTGGTTAACATGTCCGCGAGATTCTCATTTGTGTGCACCTTCATGAGAGAAATATCACCTTCCTCTATGACATCCCGCACAAAATGATACGACATCGATATGCTTGGTACGAGCATGATGAACCCGATTCTTCGCCAAGTGAATTGCACTCGATCGCCACACCACAAGTTCACGTTTTCTGCTCAATCCCAAATCGTCTAGAAGACCCCACAACCACAATGCTTCCTTCACTCCCTCGTCATGGCCATGTACTCGGCCTCTGTAGTAGAAAGTGCCATCAGAGCTGTAACATCGATCGCCAACTAACCGGAGCTCCATGTATCTTAAATACATAACCGGTAGTAGATCGCCGTCTATCTAGATCGCCGCATAATCGAGTCCACGAACCCGTTAATCGACATGTTTCTCCACCAAAACACAAACCCGTATCAGCGGTACCCTTTAAGTACTGAGGACCCACTTCATCGCTCCTGCAAGTTTTCCTGATTCGCCATGAATCTATCGACCACACTAACCGCTGTGAAATATCCGGGCGTGTACACACCATTGCATACATTAAACCGCCAATCGCACTAGCATAGGAACACGCTCCATGTGCCTTCTCTTCCATTTGTAGTGGGAGATTGATTACCGTAAAGCCTAAAGTGTGGAGCCAATGGAGTCACCACCGACTTAGCACTTTGCATCCCGAACCTCGCGATCACCCGCTCTATGTAGCCGCCGACTCAAGAACAATCGTCGATTCGCGCTCTCTTCTAATCTCCATACCCGTATTTTCCTAGCGGCACCCATGTCCTTCATCTCGAACTCTTCACCAAGTTGAGATTTCAACCTATCTATCTCCACCCTACTCTTAGAAGCAATAAGCATGTCATCCACATACAAAGAAGATAGATAAAATTACCTCCGCGAAGCTTCGAATGTAAACACAACAATCATGATCGCCGGAAAACCCATGCTTCAAAGATGAAGGAGTCAAATCGCTTGTACCATCGCCGGAGATTGCTTTAATCCATACAGTGACTTCCTCAAACGACACACATGATGCTCCTTGTCCTCAACCTTGTAGCCCTCAGGTTGATGCATGTAGATCTCTTCATCCAAGTCTCCGTGCAAGAAGGCCGCTTCAACATCGAAGTTGTTCCACCAAGATCACCATAAGCAACAATACTCAATAGCACCCGAATAGAAGTGTGTTTCACCACCGGAGAAAATATCTCATTGTAATCCACACCCTCTCTTTGTGCAAAACCCTTAGCCACTAGCCTCGCCTTGTATCTTACACCACCGAGCTCTGAAAGATCTTCCTTTCTTTTATACACCCACTTACAACCAATAGCTTTTCTTCTACGGGCAATGGGACCACCTCCCATGTTTGGTTCTTCGAAGAGATTCCATCTCTTCCTCCATCGCAGCCCAACCAACTCTCACTATCCTTGTCCCGAATAGCTTCCTTGAAGGAGACCGCTCGTCCTCCTCCACCGAGAGTCGTATTCAATCATATTAGCCCGCCCATAGTGCTTCGGGTTGATCACCCCGCCTTCAAGACTGCCAGGCTGCTCGCTTTGGCCTAGTGGAAGCCAAATTATCCTCGAGCCGTTGTTGTAGTGCCTCGTATTTTCCTGCCTGAACCTCCTCCCCGCTCAAGCTCATCATCTACCGACTTCCCACTTGATCACGATTAGAACCTAGTTGGTCTTTAGGTTCTATTTCAATAACCCGAGACTTAGAAGTCTCCCGCCCATAACACCATCATCCTTGACGCCTCTAGCAATCATGGATTTCATCAAAGGTAACATCCCTCACGACCACGAACTTTGAATCTTCCAGACACCAAAGGCGATAGCCTTTTACGCCCTTTGCATATCCCAAGAATATTGGCTTTCACCGCAGCTTTCCCTCGTTGACGGATAGTAGACATCCGAAATTGAGCCTATCATAATCTGCATGCTCTCACCACACCCATGGTGTATCACCATCCAATGTCGAATGTGGTGAGCGGTTCACAATGTAACAAGTCAGAGCCACCGCCGCTTCACCATCGAGTTGTTCCAGCTCAAGATCACCATAAGCAACAATACTCAATAGCACCCGAATAGAAGTGTGTTTCACCACCGGAGAAAATATCTCATTGTAATCCACACCCTCTCTTTGTGCAAAACCCTTAGCCACTAGCCTCGCCTTGTATCTTACACCACCGAGCTCTGAAAGATCTTCCTTTCTTTTATACACCCACTTACAACCAATAGCTTTTCTTCCTACGGGCAATGGGACCACCTCCCATGTTTGGTTCTTCCGAAGAGATTCCATCTCTTCCTCCATCGCAGCCAACCAACTCTCACTATCCTTGTCCCGAATAGCTTCCTTGAAGGAGACCGGCTCGTCCTCCTCCACCGAGAGTCGTATTCAATCATATTAGCGCCCATAGTGCTTCAGGTTGATCACCCCAGCCTTCTGACAGCCATGCTCGCTTTGGCCTAGTGGAAGCCAAATTATCCTCGAGCTGCTGTTGTTGTAGTGCTGTGTATTTTCTTTGAACCTCCTCCCGCCAAGCTCATCATCTACGACTTCCCACTTGATCACGATTAGAACCTAGTTGGTCTTTAGGTTCTATTTCAATAACCCGAGACTTAGAAGTCTCCCGGTCATAACACCATCATCCTTGGGCCTCTAGCAATCATGGATTTCTCATCAAAGGTAACATCCCTCACGACCACGAACTTTGAATCTTCCAGACACCAAAGGCGATAGCCTTTTACGCCCTTTGCATATCCCAAGAATATTGCCTTCTTGGCCCTCGCGTCAAGCTTTCCCTCGTTGGCGTGATAGTAGGCGGTACATCAGAAAATTACGAGCCTATCATAATCGCATGCTCCGACCACACCCTATGGTGTATCACCATCCAATGTCGAATGTGGTGAGCGGTTCACAATGTAACAAGTCAGAGCCACCGCCGCTTCACCATTCGTTGCCCGATCACGCATAAGATCGCATACTCACCGCTTTCTCCGCGGTGTTGGTTCGATCTCTCGCGACCCCATTCTGGCGTGGTGTAGACTTTGTCGGTGTCGAACAATTCCCTCGATCACGAACTCCTTGAAAGCACCATCTCAGATACTCGTGACTGCTATCGGATCTCGGCGTCTTCAATTTCTTTCTGTCTGTTCTCAACCATTGTTCTCCACTTCTTGAATGTCTCAACACCTCATTCTTGTGCTTCGTAGTAAATCCAAGCATACCTAGAATAATCATCTATAAACGAGACATAATACACGGAACCACCCTTAGAAGTGGTTTGAGCCGACCCCAAACATCCGTGTGCACATAATCTAGTATCCTCTCGCTCTTAGACTTGCTTCTCGGCCCGAACCACGTGTGACTTTCCATACACACAATCCTCGCAAAAATCCATGCTAGGTTCCTTGATTCTTCGCCAGACCCTCTTTACCAAGCGAACTAGACCCTTCTCGACATATGCCCAAGCCGCTTATGCCATAACCGTGTGTGCTCACATGGGTCTCACCACTTTCGCCCAACCAGATCTCCCCGTCATTGCACGAGAGAGTATATAGATTACCGTGACGAACACCCTTCATCACTACTAAGGAACCACGAACAACCTTCTTCACTCCGTTTCGTCACAATCCCGCAACCACCGAGTCCAAAGCACCAACCGAGATAAGATTCTTCCGCAAGTCGGAACATGCCTCACAACCGCCAAGGTTCGAACCACTCCATCATGCATCTTGATTTTGATATTACCTAGCCCCACTGCTTTACAAGCATGGTTATTCCCCATCAATACAGCTTCCACCATCAATGCCTCTAGGTAGTAAACCACTTCCTATTTGGACACATATGGTAAGAGCAACCGAATCAAGTATCCACTTCCGGAGATATCCTCGCCACCGCGGACGACATAGCACTCCTTATCGCTCCCTTCCTCAAACGTAGCTCGCTTCTTCCTTGCCCTCTCCTCTCGGTCTTGTTGTTGTTCTTCTTTCCACCTACTCTCTTATTTGGACGATCGACTTTGAAATGCCCAACTTCACCGCACTTGAAACATCCTTTTCCCGCAAGAGGTCTTGATTTAGATCTAGACTTTCCTCCTTGCCTTTTCCTCGCTCATTGCTCCTTCCTCTTGCAAACAATCAACTGCGCTTGTTCCTTGTTACCACCGATGGTCATGTCACTAGTTGCAATCTTCCGAGATCGTCCGCTAGAAGTGCCGTTCTAGTCTCATCCATCTTTAATTTTTCTCCCACAAGCATCGGTGTTTGCACTGTGTTCTCATAAGACTTGGAGACAGTAGTAGAAAGCGATCCTCGTCTTCTACTTTAACATCTATGTCTTTCAAATCGATATGATCCTATCAAACTTGTTGATGTGTTCCGGATTGATGAGCCCTCCTCCATCTTGCAAGTATACAATTTGGATTTTAAGTAGATCCGTTAGTTAGACTCTTCGTCATGAAGGTACCCTCTAACTTCTTCCACACGCTACCGCTTTCCTCTCCATCTACCAAGAAAGCTACATCCCTTTCAAGGCATAGGATAATCGACTGCTTCCGTGATCCAACTCCTCCCAATCCTCATCGACATATCCTTGTTCTTCTTCTCCTTTCCATCCAAAGCCTTGTGCAATTTTTGCGAAATTAGAAAGTTTTTCATCGCATCCTCCAATAGGAAAAGTCGTTTTCCCATTGAACCTTTCAATCTCGAATTTTCCCACTTTGATCGATTTCTTGGTTGACGCTTATCCTCGCTTGTTCGTGAATCCGCTTCTCTCAGAATCACCGAACACCCTCAAATTAGAAATTACACCACTAATCTCAACAATAGCTCGATACCAATTGTTACAAGGATCGAACCGGCCGAGAAACCACCGCAAACGTAAAAGCCAAACACAATAAAAGAGTAAAGACACGAGATTTATTGGTTCTAAAGTTGCCTACGCCCACGGGTAAGGAGGGGATTTTCACTAATAGAAAGAGAGAATACAAATTAGGATTGTTCTCACAAAGAAACCCTAAAACAAACCTCTCAATCTCCAAAGACTCTCCAAAGATGCACAAAACCCTCTCAAAGTCGCCCAAAACATGCTTCTAGCTTATCAAACAATCGGTTTAGGGTTATATATAAACTCTAAACGAACCGGTTTAAAACCAAACTCGTTGAATTGCCAGATTAATGACTACTACTTCTGATTAGTCGACTAATACATCAGATTAGTCACTACAAACTCGATAGTCGACTACTCGCTCCCCGCCCAACCTTCTTCACTCCGTTTTCGTCACAATCCCGCAACCACCGGAGTCCAAAGCACCAACCGAGATAAGATTCTTCCGCAAGTCGGAACATGCCTCACAACCGCCAAGGTTCGAACCACTCCATCATGCATCTTGATTTTGATATTACCTAGCCCCACTGCTTTACAAGCATGGTTATTCCCCATCAATACAGCTTCCACCATCAATGCCTCGTAGGTAGTAAACCACTTCCTATTTGGACACATATGGTAAGAGCAACCGTAATCAAGTATCCACTTCCGGAGATATCCTCGCCACCGTGTGACATAGCACTCCTTATCGCTCCCTTCCTCAAACGTAGCTCGCTTCTTCCTTGCCCTCTCCTCTCGGTCTTGTTGTTGTTCTTCTTTCCACCTACTCTCTTATTTGGACGATCGACTTTGAAATGCCCAGCTTCACCGCACTTGAAACATCCTTTTCCGCAAGAGGTCTTGATTTAGATCTAGACTTTCCTCCCTTGCCTTTTCCTCGCTCATTGCTCCTTCCTCTTGCAAACAATCACTGCGCTTGTTCCTTGTTACCACCGATGGTCATGTCACTAGTTGCAATCTTCCGAGATCGTCCGCTAGAAGTGCCGTTCTAGTCTCATCCATCTTTAATTTTTCTCCCACAAGCATCGGTGTTTGCACTGTGTTCTCATAAGACTTGGCTGACAGTAGTAGAAGCGCTGATCCTCGTCTTCTACTTTAACATCTATGTCTTTCAAATCGATATGATCCTATCAAACTTGTTGATGTGTTCCGGATTGATGAGCCCTCCTCCATCTTGCAAGTATACAATTTGGATTTTAAGTAGATCCGGTTAGTTAGACTCTTCGTCATGAAGGTACCTCTAACTTCTTCCACACGCTACCGCTTTCCTCTCCATCTACCAAGAAAGCTACATCCCTTTCAAGGCATAGGATAATCGACTGCTTCCGTGATCCAACTCCTCCCGATCCTCATCGACATATCCTTGTTCTTCTTCTCCTTTCCATCCAAAGCCTTGTGCAATTTTGCGAAATTAGAAAGTTTTTCATCTGCATCCTCCAATAGGAAAAGTCGTTTTCCCATTGAACCTTTCAATCTCGAATTTTCCCACTTTGATCGATTTCTTGGTTGACGCCATCCTCTGTTTGTCTTCGTGAATCCGCTTCTCTCAGGAATCACCGAACACCCCTCAAATTAGAAATTACACCACTTCCAATCAACAATAGCTCGATACCAATTGTTGGTACGACGCGGAACCGCCGAGAGAAACCACCGCAAACGTAAAAGCCAAACACAATAAAAGAGTAAAGACACGAGATTTACGTGGTTCTGCAAGTTGCCTACGCCCACGGGTAAGGAGGGGATTTTCACTAATAGAAAGAGAGAATACAAATTGATTACAAGTTCTCACAAAGAAACCCTAAAACAAACCTCTCAATCTCTCCAAAGATCTCTCTCCAAAGATGCACAAACCTCTCAGGTCGCCCAAAACATGCTTCTAGCTTATCAAACAATCGTTTAGGGTTATATATAAACTCTAAACGAACCGTTTAAAACCAAACTCGCTGACCGCTTCATTAGCTCATCACTAATGATTAGTCGACTATACATCGGTAGACAATACTACAAACTCGTGATTAGTCGACTATTCCGCCCTCGCTCAAACGCCGTCTTGCAGATTAGTCGACTACAAATGCCTAGTAGTCGACTACTTCGTTCCCACCAAAACCGCCGTCTGCTTGATTAGTCGACTACAATGCCTGTAATGACTACTCAACCCGAACCGCCTTGTGCATGTTTTGTGCATGTTCTAAGTTCATTTTCTTTTATTGATTAAATTCAAAAGAATCAATTATTTTTAGCATCTTGTTAACCTTCAATTATGAAATAAAAACCGATAACAAGAAGGCGAAATTTCATATTTTGATATTTAAAGGCCATGACACCACCTGACCATGTTCTTTGGTCAAGCTTTCTTCTCAACTTGTTTCAGAGCTTAAGGTAATCAAGCTCATCAAGAACGTTGTCGCCTCATCCAAAGCATCTTTTAGTTGCCACGCCATTTCTTGAGTGCTCCAAGAATTTCTTTTGCCCATCTCCACACCTAGGATACAGGAAGAGCATCTCTCAGCCTTTCAAGCTCAACTTTCATCCTAGTATCATGAGCAAAATACCGTCCGTGATAGTTGAACCCAATCTCCAGTAACTTCTCGATGATTTTGGTCACAATCACATCTCCGACCACCACCATGTTTTTATGAGTATCGAACACTCTTTGCTTTTGCTTTCTAGTAGTAGATGTGAACTTTGATTGCAGAGAGTTGCAGAGAACTCCTTAGTTCTCCTACATTACTTAAGAAATGGAGACTTATATCTACACTCCGAATTATTATGATAAACCCCACTCCACCCCACATTTAGTTGCAGTTTGATTGCAGAGAGTTGCGAAATTGAGAGGATGAATATCAACTACTTGCGCAGTTCAAGTCTTTAAGTCAACAAGTCAATTATAAAGATCAATAGGGAACGTCAACCGAGTACAGAGACCACAAAACAAACCACGTGATGTGGGGACCCAAAAAGTGAATAATAAGAGAACAAAATGGTGGGGCTTGGAAACCAATTAATTATCTTTTGCTTCGATTCCGTGCCTTTAGATTTGGGGTTTTGTCCTTAAACCCAAAGATTTATCATGATTTATATTTAAACCCAATTATTTTTCTTTGTATCTTCAAACTTAATAAACTTTGTGTATTTATCTTTAAATCTAAATTCTCAGATACACTTCATATTTATGTGGTCCCCCTTAATTTTTTTCAAAAAGCCCAATTTTAACCCTTACTTTTTCTCATTCAATTTCCTCTCACCTCTTTTGCCCTGTTAGTTCCTTCTTTAACTCTCATAAATCCATTAAACACTCCTCAACTCCTTAATTTCTAAGGTTTAAATACTAATTTTGGTGAGGATTCATTTTTTTATATTTTAAAGTATAAATTCTCTCAATTTCTCAACTCCCAATTTCATAGCATAAATTCACATAAGCATTTGGGAAAACTATATAAATACAATTTTTACATGATTATTCATAACTATTCATGATTGTTTATTCCAATTAATAAGAATTAATAATACTAAAAAATTAAACATTTTGATTTTAATTTCATATGTTAGAGAGAGAGAGAGAGTTTTGAAGAGATGTGGGGGTATTTTGCGGTTTTTACCTTCTAAAAGTACAAATATAACATATTTTAACTATGAATTATACTATTTGGGTTTAAAGACAAAAAGAGAAAGATGATTGGGTTTAAAAGTATAAATAAAAATACTTAGCTTTAAACATAAATCCTAGTAAAACTTTGGGTCTAAAAACAAAACCCTTAGAATTTTCAAACTTGGTGATGAAGGTTCCTTATGAGCCATGTGATTGTGTACAAGTATATGAGTCAGAATTCCAACTACAAACCTGACAAGCTATTGCTTAAAATAAGGTAAATTGAAAGAGCCTAAAAAGTTTAACGTTCAAACTGGAGAATATTGAATTAACACTGCAATTATTTTTTTTATTTCCAAATTGTTTAACTACAAGTTAAACGTACGTATTGGATGTAATCCCATTGAATGCATCCTTGTTGATTTACGCTTTGGGATATTCACATGTTCAGTCCATATGAGAAAAGAATACGATAAGCAAAATTAGGATAATGATCTAATAGTAAAGTATTGAGTTGCTAAACTAAAACCAAGTTTTCATAATCAACAAGTATCTAATTTATACGTTTTGATGATATAACTACTATTTTATATTTTTGACTCACTATTATTTATTAACAAGTGTTTCATATAATGCTAGTTATTGTTGAATAACTTTTGGTTAGAATAATATATATTGTTAATAATTACTGCAATCATAATTTGTAACTTTTTATTTTTGTGAATTATTATAGTACCAGATGAATTATAAATGCCTAAGCTTAGAAATTCCGTAGATGATGCTACTTCTAATTTCTTAATCTGCTTAGTTTTCAGCAATGTTCCAAGCAAGCCAACAAAAAGGGTGCAAAACATAGCAAAGGTTTATAACTAAATCAAAGAATGCGAACAGCTTCACTTCTACTACATGAGATATATGGAGTAGTTAGTCTGAAAATAGATGCAACTCATTCTTCATAAAATTTATTGTCATATCTCGCGCAATCACTTTGCTTTTCAGTTAACAAAAGGATCCATTCCATCGATTAGTATAGAGAGCTAGATTGTGAAACGCACTATCTTCTATTGTAATTCATTAACTTCTATATCTTCAATTAATCAAGGCTGAACTCTAGATAATCACCCGCATCCCACTGGCCAGTAGCACTTAGCACTCCTAATTCTTTATTCTTTATCTTTCGAGATGGATAAAAATTGCAGACAGGAAAATAGTTGAGGGGGTGATAAGTGTCACCGAACACTTAATAAAAAGGTAGGGTAGTAGTATGAGACCTCTAGTTGGCAAGTCAGCTCAGAAATCTAATGACATCTCATCTGGGCATTTTATCGAACAGCTAAAGAGCACTTTAAATGAAAGAGAACAACTAATCATACCTTGGATGCTTGTATCTTTTGTTAGTGTGAAGCTCTCGCACTCGACTCGGTTGAGCTCTGCTACCAATTTTGGATGGACGTTTTCATATGGACATTTTATCAAACAGTTGAAGTGCCTTCTCAGTTAACCATTCCTCAGATGGGTGCTTATGTCGCTTGTACCAAGATTTTATGGAGCAGTTCAATAGCAACTTCGAACAATAATTTGCGCTTGGGCTGGGGGTACATGAGGCTCAGTTGTTTATTGTTTGGGGTTTTCGATCATAGTCCACAAAATCTTTACTCTTTTGAAATTAGTCCCTCAAATCATTGAAAATGCCATCAGGTCCCGCAATTCTTATAACTTGCTCCGAAATTAGTCACTCAAATGATTGAAATCGCTATAAATTCCCCAATTCTTGTAGAGTTGTCAATCAAGAATAGCTGTGTAGCAAGATATAACAGTTTGGGAAATTTCAATGACTCAAGGGACTAATTTTAATTTATAAAAACTAAAGGAACTGATATAGAGGGGAAAAACTCTTAAATCTTTATTGTCTTTAAATTAGGCCCCAAAAGTATGGAAATTGCCATTTAACCTTTCATCAACACATTTCATGCAACGAAAATACGAGAGAATAGTTGTTGAAACTTGTTAACGTTTAATTAATGAATCACATAACATCCATAATCTCTCCTAAAGGGTAGTAAAGCCTTTAAATCTATAATAACTCTCTTCAAAAGTAAACAATATACCAATAATGCTTGTCCCTTTAATATCTTGAGAAGATAAACCTCATCATACTTTCCAGATCCCTGTCAAACTAAACAGAACATTCCCTGGTTAAAGTCTCAAACTTATATGAGAACAGAAATTCCTCCCGAACTAAATTGATATTTATTACCATGAATTTGAATATAGTTTGCACGGAATGTAACTGAGCCAACTATCATATATATATATATATATATATATATATATATATATATATATATATATATATATATATATATATATATATATAGAGGAGAGTAAGTGCCTTATTTAACTAGTTAATGAATAAGTAGCACCAACTTTTTATCCACTCATTCCTTGAGATTTGTGATGCACAAATCTCAAAGCCTTTATATCTTTCACGGATCCCAAAGCAAGATGAGTGGTTAGAAAAGTTGTGCACCACTATTCATTATAAACTTAAGTTCATAAGAGCTCTATATATATATATATATATATATATATATATATATATATATATATATATATATATATATATATATATATATAGATTAATGAGTATCATATGTCATGAGGAGATTCCTCATATATGATGATATGACACAATCTCCACCAAGTTAATAAAGTAGGAGAAAAATGCTTCATAACCATACTTGGTAGAAATTGTGCACATCATTATATATGAGGGAATCCTCTCATATGGCATATGATACACATTAACTCATATATATATATATATATATATATATATATATATATATATATATAGAGAGAGAGAGAGAGAGAGAGAAATGTAGAATATGATACCAAGACAAATTGTGTTGGTCATGAAGCCATTCCCATCCACTCAACTCATGTGAATATGGACCCCATTTGAATGAGTGGATGGGAATGAACCAGCTACTACTGAAGCACAAAAACTTGTGCTTGGTACAAGTTCCTTCATATTATATATATATATATATATATATATATATATATATATATATATATATATATATATATATATATATATATATATATATATATATATAATTACAAAATACACCTAAAGGTTACAGATAGAGTATGATTCATTTGATGTGGGGAATGCCTTAACTATCTGACAAATTGCTTTTCAATTTCCTATATAACAAATTTATTTCCCAGCCAAGTTCTTATTTCGATTATATGTTCATCCTTGTGCTGGCTAGTATTCAATATTTCAGTTACTTTTTACGGGAGAAGTCGATTTCATTGATTCCTCTGCGAAACGTTAATCCATCAACTCTTCTAGGTTGAAGTGAGCGAAGGATCAACATCCAGCAACATTCCAAGCTTGAAATATCATGACCACCTCATAAAGAGGGGAACACACCAGGGAACCTGAGAACTAGAAGCATTAGCAACAAAAATTTTTTACTGGCATGAAAAACAATTATATTGTGGAAATTCATTTATTTATTCTTAGTCGGGATGTCAATGCCATTGCTTTTCAACAAAACGTCTGATTCAGGTTAGAGTAACGAACTTTTCTTTTACATATCTCACAGTAACAAAATTTTTGGGTACAACTATGCTGCTCGATGAATCTATTTACGAGATTTTTTGTCACTCTTCATTTCTATAGCATATGAGCTTACTAGCCGAGCAGCGCAATCCACAGAATTCAAGTTCTCTTTCAAGTCAGGAAATGTGAAATGATGCAGTGTTTAACTCCTTGAATTTCTGAAGTCCACATTCAAGGAGTTGATGGATTAACTAAAATTAACAGACCAAATCAATAAATAAAAACTGATTAGGAAATTAAGAGAATGATATAACAGAAAATCAAAACATAGGCTGAGTTAAAAATAAACCTTAACTAAGTTTTAATGTGTATTAAGTTGTTAACCTTAAAAGATATTTAAAAGAGACAAGAAAAAGAGAGAACTAAAACAAATAAATGAAATAGTTTATGCATGAAAAGAATTGATGGTCAAGGATTCAAGGTCAAGGAACAAAGATATACAACTTTCCACCAATTCCAAATAATTTGGCAAGATCATGAAGTTTGTCACGACCCCAATTTTCAAGATTTCGAAGGAACATTGGAGCCGGACTAAACCGGTTAAAATATTCTCCAAAAAATACATTCATCAGATGACCACCAAAATAATCTCATCATTAAATTCAATAGCCAACAACAATTATTCTCCATAAGCAAAAGTCTACATTTATCCAATCAAATGATGTAAACAAAAGTTC
Source organism: Asparagus setaceus (assembly GCA_012295165.1). NCBI lineage: Eukaryota > Viridiplantae > Streptophyta > Magnoliopsida > Asparagales > Asparagaceae > Asparagus > Asparagus setaceus. Next base: position 6,467,830 of record CM022709.1, read on the forward strand.
TCCCAACTAGAAAATAGGATTCTTCCTAAAAAGAAATCTTATTACTACAGTCTTCCAAAAGTAAACTAAACATCGAAGCCTCTATTTATCCTTCACATAATAGCATTTTTTCAATCGCAATTTATTCCTTGCTCCCTTCGAGGATTTGGAAACAATCAACTCCATCTAATTTTGAGTCTCAGGAAAAAAAGGTGAACTCATAACTCAATAAGTGAATAAATTTTACATTAAACACCGGTTTGCAAAAGCTAAAATATTTTGACTTGATAAGAAAAATATTAGAATAGTAGAAAACCATCAATGAACTCTCATATTTGATGCAACATTTTTTAAAATATAGATTCTATGTAGAGGTAATATCTATTTCACTCTCCTTTTCAATTTAATTATGTATGTATGTATGTATGTACGTACGTACCTATGCATGTATGTGTGCGTACATCTGCACATGTGTGTGTTTTATTTGCATACTTGCATAGAAAGACTTATAATTATCTCTAAAGATAATACCTGGATTTACTGATTCATTTTCAATGATAAGATTTTTGCTTCTATCTTTATGTGTTGTCATGTGCTCTTCCTTTTGTCACTTGGCTGATTATTGACATTTTACTTATTCACAATTTGTTCTCATATATTTTTTGTTTGTCAGCTGTGTACTTCCAACAGAGGAGTTTTGATGGTTTCTCTTGAGAATAGCTATTTAACTAAGTATCATAATTCCACTATTTTATCGGGTTCCAATAAGGATATCTTGATATTGTTTTAGTGGTTTATCTTGGGAATAGCTATTTAATTAAGCATTTGCAATTCCGTTGTTTTATCAAGCCAATAAGTATGTATTAAATATTTCCATTAGTTATTTGTTCATTCTTTGATTTGCAATCTTGTTTCTATGCTTTTACTTCATGAGCCATTATTCCAATATTCAATACCTAAATTTGACATGAGAATTGGAAGTAACGCACTATAATGTCCTTTTCTTTTCTAAATATTTAGTTTTATCCGATAGAAATCTTCACTAAATTTACTATTAATATATATATGTTTTGTTTTTCTAAGTTTTGGTTTGTCCTTTTATATTTTCCTAATTTAACTTATATATTTTGGGGTAAAAGAATAATAATAAAATTGAAAAAGTGGATGGTTATAAGACATTCATCCTAACATTCTGTTGTTTTTCTGTTTCTTTTTATTTTGGCTCATGTCATCTCTTATTGGAGATAAGCGCCATGTAGCTAAAGAAGAGGAAGAGGGAGGTGGAGCAAGATGGATAATGTGAAGCAAAAAGAAGCAACAGGAGTTCATCAAATATTTTACGTATGAATATGGTTTACGTCAAGATGTTTATGCATACTTAATAGGTTTTAAAATTGCTTCAATGTATGTCAAATTAAAAGTGAAAATGTATTTTAAAATTGTTTTGGTGGTTTATCTTGGGAATAGCTATTTAATTAAGCATTTGCAATTCGTTGTTTTATCGGTTTTCAATAAGTATGTATTAAATATTTCCATTAGTTATTTGTTCATTCTTTGATTTGCAATCTTGTTTCTATGCTTTTACTTCATGAGCCATTATTCCAATATTCAATACCTAAATTTGACATGAGAATTGGAAGTAACGCACTATAATGTCCTTTTCTTTTCTAAATATTTAGTTTTATCCGATAGAAATCTTCACTAAATTTACTATTAATATATATATGTTTTGTTTTTCTAAGTTTTGGTTTGTCCTTTTATATTTTCCTAATTTAACTTATATATTTTGGGGTAAAAGAATAATAATAAAATTGAAAAAGTGGATGGTTATAAGACATTCATCCTAACATTCTGTTGTTTTTCCGTTTTTATTTGGCTCATGTCATCTCTTATTGGAGATAAGCGCCATGTAGCTAAAGAAGAGGAAGAGGAGGTGGAGCAAGATGGATAATGTGAAGCAAAAAGAAGCAACAGGAGTTCATCAAATATTTTCTCGTATGAATATGGTTTACGTCAAGATGTTTATGCATACTTAATAGGTTTTAAAATTGCTTCAATGTATGTCAAATTAAAAGTGAAAATGTATTTTAAAATTGTATTATGCATTGTAACATGAGAAATGAGAAAGTATGATCATGTTATAATTCGATCGTTTATGTTAGATTTCTTTACTTATTATTTTGATATTAAAATTTTATTATGAGAAAATGATTGGTGAAGTTGAGCGATTTGCATAATGGATTCTTATGGCTTGATGATTGTCAATGTACTTTATTTTGTAATATTTGCAGTCTTTTATAAATATGCTAAATACATGTAATTCGTGAAAAGATGCACACTCAATGAATCGCAGGCGAGTTGCACTCAATATGTTGAGAACGAAGCCTCACCCGTGCTTTGCACGGGCAAAATACTAGTTACTTTTATAAAAGGCAGAACCCAAAAGCAACAGTAAAGAACAGTAATTTTAATATTATAATCCCTTATATTCAATTTTTTCAATAGTAAAGAAAAATAATTTGAAATCAGCATCTACAGTACCCCATCCAAAGATATTCAAATTTCAAAATGCCCCCCTTCTCAACTAATTAAAAAAACCCTTACCCTTCTAAAAACAAATAAACCCTCACCTCATCCGTGTTCTCTCTCTCCCAACCCTCACCTCTTCAAATCCGATAATTAAAAAAAACCCAATTCCACCTTTGCCACCACCGATCGGACCTCGCCGCCCTCGATTGCACCTCGCCGCCTTCGCTGCCTCAACTCACTCGCCGCCTCCATCGAAACCCTCACACCGATCGGACCTCGCCGCCCTCGATTGGAACTCGCCGCCTTCGCTGCCTCAGCTCACTCGCCGCCTCCATCGAAACCCTCACACCGATCGGACCTCGCCGCCCTCGATTGGACCTCGCCGCCTTCGCTGCCTCAACTCACTCGCCGCCTCCATCGAAACCCTCACCAAAACCGTAGCAACCCCGACCCCCTCGCTCAGCCCCAAATTTCAGCTTTGCCCTTGCCGAAAGCCCACATCCGGCCGCCAACTACTCCTCAGGTACCTATTTTGTTGATTTTGTTTTTATTTCTGTTTTTCATTACAATTTCATCATGGTTGATGTTGAAGAGATTGGGATTTTGGTGTAGGTTAGTTTATTTCTGAAATTGTTCATCATTTAGGGTATTCAGGAGATGGAGAAAATACCTAATTTGGCTCAGACCCATGTGAGTAATTCATAATCTTATTAAGTTTTATTGCAAATTTCAAGTTTTGATACGAAATATAGGTTTAGTGAACTGATCTTTGCCTTTACTACGAATTAGGGAGATTTATTTTCCATTTTTATTGCATTCAAAGTTGTCGTTTTAGTTTCAGGAAGTTCTCTAGATTTATTCACTATCCAATTCAAAAAACACTACTGGAGGTTAATTTTGAATAAAAGCTAAATTTTTTAAACAAATGCAGCTGCAGTTTTAGGGGTTTTTTTTTTGCATTTGTAATGTGTTTAATATGGTCGGATCTCAACTGAAGGAGAAAGATCGACGCATGGATATGATACAGAGCTATGTGTTTTGGAATTTGCAAGACCCTAGCCAAGGCCAGGTATAAAATTGTTATTTTTAGCTCTCTGTTTGTAGCTTTTTCAATTTTTAATTTTTTGACTATATAAAATTCAGGATGGGTACAAACGGTAAACTTCATCAACTGGGTACATATAATATTATCTCAGGTTTGCTTGAAAAGTCTGCATGAGTTCATTGAGGAATTGAAAGTTGGTCTACAAGAAATATTCTTTACTTTTCTCTTTTTTTATGAGTTAAATTTGGATTTGAGTTTGAATTTTGATGGGAGTTTTTGTGACAAATTTAGTTACTTATGTTTGTCCTAATGCATTATCATTGAGTAATTGAGCTCATAGTGTTTGACGAAACGCTTTGAAAACACAAAGAATAAAAAATTGTTTAGTTTACAAAGTGATTGAAAAAAAATGTTTCAATGAATCTTTCACCTATATCACTAAATGCACAACTTTTTGGTCTTTTGCAGTGTTGAATAATTGAATAATCTTGCAACTGGAGTACTACAATAGCAGCGCACAATGAGGACATCAAGAAGACCTAGACTCTCAAAGCTTTTGAGGATATTTTCAAAATTCAGAAGATCTCTTTTTATTTGAACCTTTCAAATAGAACTTACATCTTAGCTTTCAATATTAATCTAAGCTTGCTGAGATTGCATTTTACACGAGATAAAATCTCTGTATCATTATATTGTCCCCCACTGGCATAAAAGTAAGACAATGCTCTTCTAAACATGGCATATGTTTTTGTTCGCAGTTCTGGCTATTCACTTTAAAAATTATCATGTGGATTTTTCCTAAATTTCAAATTTTATGCTTTGTTTGTTCTATTTACAAATAGAGACCACAAAGCTAGAAATAAAATGGCTTTGATTCTTCTATTTACGATAGAGATATAAAAGTTAGAAATAAAAATAACGAAGGTGAGCTCAATTCTTTTATGGAAGCATAAAACTGAATTTGACATAAATGAAACTTTTTCCACTATAAGTCTGTTGGAGAAATAATGAGGATCAAGAAAATCATTTATTCCATAATTTGCTCTGAATCTTTTTTGTGGTTGTGGTGATTGTATAATGCAAAGCACAAGTTAAAACAGTTGGATGTTGTTGTTGAGTTGAATGTGAGAATTCCATGGAGAAGACTTCTTCCAATGTCTTCTTTTGTGCTTTTGGTAGATTTTCTATGTATTATTTATTGCTTTTATTTTCTTTTGGTATCTTTTTAGTTCTGATGGATTCTTTTTGTAGGTTAGGGCAAGCTATGACAGTGTTTCAGTTTTCAATTTCATAATCCCAATATGAATTTGACTACCAATTGGAATGTTGTGGTTAACTTTCTAAATAGCTTGAATGAGCCTCTTCTTATCTCAAGGTAAGTTTCTTCCCAAAATATGGTTTTAAAGACCTTAAAGAATTATCATGCTTCCTAAAGAAGGACATAAAGATCTGTCATGTGATTAATTTACGTATTCAAAGTTATAAGCCTAAGTTCCCCATTGCCGAAATGGGTATTATATTGCTGGATTATAAGTGGATGATTGTTGATTTCCAGTTTGTAGCCTTATTGCTATTTTGGATATGTTGTATTCATTAATAGTGTTTTCGTCCTCATGAAGAATAGAATACTTTACAGTCCACTAAGATTTTCATTCTAATATTATGAAGATTTTCCTACCTTTAATGCACTAATCATTTGTCACCATTCTTTCATCTATATTGAATTTGATAAATCAACTACTACATGCACATTGGTCTACATACTATTTTGGGAGAAATATTATGAGGAGGGACAAATTTCTTCATACCTTCTTATAAAGTGGTTACTGTCTATAGTTTATAAATAAAAGTAAATTTGTACTTTTTCTCTAATTTTTGACTATATAATAACATTGTTTTTGTATAGATAACAATTTTATCACTATATCTTATATTATTGTGCATATTTGTATTAGACTTAATAACTTCTTTCTATTTGACTATTGTTTAATTACACATAATTTGCTCTGAATTTGATAGCTTTGTATGATTATCCTTCTTGACTCATATTTTCTTTCTCCATTTGATTTTAAAATGGGCAATTTGAGCTTTTGCTCATCTTAATTTGATAATTATTCGAACTCAATCTTGCTTTATCCAAGTGGTTCAGTTCTTAATCTAATTTTAAATCTCGCCATGTACAGCTTAAAGAGACGAAGAAAAATGTAAAGAAGAAGAACAAGATCAATTTGATGAAGAGGAGATCAGGAGGGAAACAGGTCCGCGTCACGCTCTCTCCCCAAAAGAAATATTCCCTCTTTTGACCGTTGTTGGTTTATAAATTAAATTATCTTTTAAATGAATGGCTGAATACCACTTCCTTTTATTAAATATAGATCATCAATTAATATTGGTTATTTTTTCCAATTATAGCAATGCATCATAGGGACACTTTATATCTGCTTCGATTTTGTGCCTTATTTATAGCAGCTTGAAGTAGTATATTTTTGTGGTAATATAAAATATCTACAAGAATAAATGCTAACATTATGTTTTGATTAGCTTATGTAAACATCTGCTGTTAAAATATTTAATTTAATGAAACAAATAGATAAATGTTTATATTAAAAATGAATTGACATTCAAATGTGTAGAATAGACAAATAGAGTAAAAAAGATAATTGCTAGCCGTGCTTTGCACGGGGTAAATACTAGAGATTCTTTTTTGTCACTGTAATGCTAGGAAATTTTTGAAAGAGTATCTAACAATGTAAGCGACAGCCGATGCTTTGCACGGATCTAAAAAATACTAGCTAACATATGTAACAATAATACATAACAAATAAATCTAATTAAGAAAATTTTATGAACAACCCGTGCTTTGCACGGGCATAAATACTATGATAGATTTACCGTTATGTATATAAATATAATTGAATTCTATGCTATTAGAAGATTATTATGTATGTTCATGGATTTACGAAACTGAGTTGCATGTATCTTTTGAATGAGTTGTAGGAACACATATGTCACTAGGGCTTTTCATTTTTTTAATTTTATTTAAGGTGTTTTGAATATCTTCATCAAAAGAAAACGCTAGCCTGTGTTTGACAAGACCAAAATACTAGGATAACAGGATCTACTATGATGTGGTTGTATGTATGTATGAATTTTATCAGCTCCCCAAAAGTAAAAGAAAGAAACAACATGTCATTTGTGAGTATCTGAGATAGGAGATATATATTCTTTGCAAATTATCGAGGATGAGGTTAATGAGATAAAAATGGATGTGCCTAATGGATACGTGCCTTTTAACTTTTGTGTTGTTTTAATCAATTATTTAAGTTATTGTCAGCTGAATTTTCAAGAAGTTTAAGGTTCATGCATAACTATATTTCTTTATAACTAATACATCAATATGAAAAAAACCGTAAAGCTTTAGAGCCGAGAGACAAAAGGCATTGGAGGATGAAGAGCTTTAGAAAATAGAACATGTCAAAACGCTCCCTTTTCTTAAAGATGGATCATCAAGATACTTTGATAAAACTGATGCAAGAAACTTACATTGCTATGTATACTTGAGTGGATTTAGGTGGGGATGATTATGGAAGATGAAAATAAATAGAACACCAAATAAAGGCTAGCCCGTGCTTGGCACGGGCCATAATACTAGTATATTCCTCATCAAATACACGTTATACTACAGTACATTAAACGTGTATGTGCCCCAAGTTGTTAAAAATCCAATCTTTCCACATTTATTCTTAAACAATATTACTACAGCTTCAAAAATTTTAACTATAAGCTAATAATGTTGCAATTCTGATAAAGGTTACTTTAAAAGAATGTCAAAATCCAATTAAATTGAAGTGGCCAATCCAAAAAAATTTATTTTTATATGCTAATTTTTCAGTAAGGAACCAATATATATCTACATTTTGAGCAAAGATATCGAAACTCGTGGTTGTTAATTTTGGGTATTTGAACTGTGAACCTTTTTGGCTTCAAAATGTATTTACATAAACGCATACATGACTTCTCTTATATGTTAAATTTCAGGTTCTTATTGTTAAGTATGCAAATCATAGGTCCCTAATGGCTAAAGCTTCTCAATAGGAAGTTGTTGTTTGCCAATCCCTATCAAAATTAGCATAGCATGTAGTGCAGATCTTAATGTAAGGTTCTCTCGCGATTAGATGCTACTTTACATTTGATGTTGAGTTTAATTCCAAGGCGGAATCCATCTTCTTCATAAGGGAATAGGAGTGGGTATTGCAATGCCATGAAGATTAGATTCAAGTCACTGATTTTTTTTTAATCTAAGTACCTCATCACTCACGACAGCATCTCTAATTCTGACAGTATTATCTAAGTTTAAAGGTAGCAAGCCTGCTATTTTCGACGCCGATGGCATGTTTTGGTCACGTCCATCTGCAATTCTTGAATTTTTGATGATTCTGGTGATGGGCAAAAGCTGGTTCTCTTTTATCCTCTCCCGAGACATTCGAAATGCTTTGACCAGATGATTGTTTTCATCTAACATTTTCACTAGATCAAGCACAATCATTTCGTCTAGATGTGACCGATCCCCCTCCTTTAAAACAACATCTAGCCAGTTGGAGATTTTATTGTCTGTGTCAAATATATAAAGTTGGCTAAACTTTGGTGATGTCCCTTTGTACAGTAGTAACTTCCTGATTTTATGGTGATTCTGACCATTGAGTCTGAAGCAGTATAGACCCCCTCCGTCGTTGATAGACTTATCCACTCTACCCCTATCAAAGTGAAAGCAAACATTGAGTTGTATAACCTTATTTGTTTCGCTCCTGCGATTTAATATTCACTTTAGTAATCTTCAATACTTAAATAATACTTCACATTTAGAATAGTATTTTTAGTTATCGATGTTACCTTTATCCTGGTTCTCGTCCCTGCTCTTTTGATTTGTTTCTTCTCTATTTGATTCAGTTGCTTTTGAGATAGGATCCTCATTTGTTTGTTGTGTGCAATCCTCGAACAATAGAATTTGTATTGTCAAACTTTCATTTTCTCTTGAATCAAAGAATGCACATGTTTGTTTACTATTTATTGTGTATGCCTCAACTGCATCAAAAGAACATAGTGAGAAATCTAGCGTTAAAGATTAAAACAATCATAATAATGAAAAAAGTGACATTAAAGACTGCAGTGATTTACCTCAAGTTGTTTGGGGATTCTTTTTCATTCCATCAACTTTCCCTTTAGATTCTGCTTGCAATGTTGTATCTGTGATAAACAAAGTGGTGGTTCTTTTTCCCTTTTGACCAATAGATTGGGCAATTTCTAGGTCTGTTGCTTTCTTGACATTTTTGCTTTGGCTGCATCGCTACTTTTGCGAATATATGATACCGGTAGATATCTTGGTCTGTTGCGTTCTTGAGATGTCTCTTTTGTTCGCATCGCTTTTTTTTTAAGTATAAGATACCTGGTTCGCCTAGCTTATCTTGCGAATATACAACACTGGTGATATCCATGTAACCCCTAAGATTATATATGCATCATAATCTAATAGTTGTTCAATGTTTCTCTCTTTTTAAAGTAATATAAACTTAAAAAGGAAATTATGCAGATATGTGGTTCAGAAATTATGGAGATATTTCTTTTAAACTAAATATTGTTTTATTTTCTGAATAAAAAATGAAAAAAGCAATTTAATTAGAAAAGTATCAATGGCAAATTCATAAACTTAAAAATAGGACACTCATCTAGAAGAGGTCAGGGCGTGACCTCCTCCATCACCACCACTCGCAGCGGCCACCTCTCCGATGCCTCCTCAACCTTCTCCCATCACGCTCTTTCCTCCTCCTTCAAACCCAACCACATCATCTTCCTCACTCTCCTCTCCTCCTCCACTGCCCACCAATTAGCCTCTCTCTCCACGCTCAACTCCTCAAAAGCTACCCCCTATCCATCCCTGACAATGCTCTCCTCGAATTATAATCCAAGTCCGGCCTCCCCGATCTCACCTGCCAACTCTTTGATAAAATGCTCACACAAAACTCAAGAAATTCAAATGGCATGGATTTTAAGAACCTCAGGAAGGCAAAAGTTCTCATATGCACAAATTAAAATCTCATGCAAATCAAAGAACAATCTGTAATAATCCAAACAATTCCAAATCAGTAACCATAAATTTCATTATTTAATAAAGATCGGATATTTTTCGTACCGTAAATTTGGAGAACGGATGATCGGAGCACCGCGGCGGCGATGGCTCACCAACAGGAAGGGTATGAAAGAGGTAGATGGTGAGTGTCAGAGGACAGAGTGGCGGTATTCGTCGAAGGAGAGGATTTGGTAGTGGCAGTGGCTCGTGACCGAGAGAGATTGGAAGGAGGGAAACGGAAGGCATACAGAGAGTGCTGGAGGCCTTCGAAGGATAGAATTTGCAGGTGCGGTGGTGGGTCGTCGATGGAGAGCTGCACAATTTTGGTTTTTTATTTTTATGATAAGTGATGTAACACGTGGTGGCTTTAGAATTGACACGTGTCATGCTTATACCATTAGAAAAAGTTTTACCAATTTCTCTTTATTTTATAAAGGAGGATATGAAAAAGACTTGACTGTCAACAAGGAAAATAAGCATGACTTATTCCAAAATATCCGCTTGCATCTCAAAATACGACCCAATCAACAAGTGCTATGTGAACAAATAATACAAAAGTACATAATCCATTGTGGAAATAATTCGCATATATATGAGATAACTTTTAGATAAAAAAATACACAATGCGTAACGTATAAATCCCCCACTTACAGAACACCGGACGAGTATCTAAATCCCTCTCACAATGATACTTCGTAGCCTCTGGAAATACCTAGAGAATAAATACAAGCAATTATTACTTTTACTATAGATCAGTCACCACTGCTAAATATATAATTAAGTAATTTGTTAACCATACAAGTCACTCAAACAATTAATGTCGTTTGTTGTTAAACATGCAGCAACTCGCACAAGTCCGCTCACCAATTGATATATTTTTTAATCTTTTATGACAAATTAATTCAAACACCAAGAATCATATAAGTTCGCTAATCCTAAACAAATTGAGATCACTTCACTTATTCATATGTCATATATATGATGTTTAAGATAATTAGACAGGGTAATACCTTGCTTAACTTCTTTACTTTTCTCTAAAACTGCAGGCTGTTCTCCCTTCAAAACTGCGGCTCGATTTGTTTTTACCTTTTCCTTTTACTCGTTCTTCCTTCTATCTTTGATTTTCAGTTTTGTTATTTTTTTTTTCATCTACTACCTATATAACTAAAGGCAAACCTCTTGGAGTACTGTTCATTGACAGATTTTCCTTTGTTCTACGAGCAGTACTGACATCCTGGTCCATTCAAATAGCCGGCCCTTAAAATTGCTCCCATTCAAATTTAAAAAAACCCCTATTTCTTCTCTCTGTCTCTCTATCCCAACAACTCTCTCTCTCTCTCTCTCTCTCTCTCTCTCTCTCTCTCTCTCTCTCTCTCTCTCTCTCTCTCTCTCTCTCTCTCTCTCTCTCTCTCTCTCTCTCTCTCTCTCTCTCTCTCTCTCTCTCTCTCTCTCTCTCTCTCTCTCTCTCTCTCTCTCTCTCTCTCTCTCTCTCTCTCTCTCTCTCTCTCTCTCTCTCTCTCTCTCTCTCTCTCTCTCTCTCTCTCTCTCTCTCTCTCTCTCTCTCTCTCTCTCTCTCTCTCTCTCTCTCTCTCTCTCTCTCTCTCTCTCTCTCTCTCTCTCTCTCTCTCTCTCTCTCTCTCTCTCTCTCTCTCTCTCTCTCTCTCTCTCTCTCTCTCTCTCTCTCTCTCTACCTCTTTGGTGGCGGCGATGAGGCGCCTCACTAAGCGGCGAGGCAGCGTCGTCCCTCCAAATTGGTAACGGTTTTCTGCTTTTTAGGCGCGATTAAATGCCCAGAATCACGCCTGTGGGCGTATCTTCGTAACCGCATTAAAGTATTCAACGCTCTCGCTATTGATAAAGTCGGTGGCCCCACCAAAGATTGATTTAGACCCTTCAAGAGCTCGTTTAAGTATTACGGGTGTCGCATTTGGCGAGACACAAGTAAAGTGCCTCGCTAGTAGCGAGACACATCGAGTGTCTCGCTTCGTGGCGAGGCACAAACAAGTGTCTCGCTAGTAGCGAGACACATCAAGTGTCTCGCTAGTGGCGAGGCACACACAAGTGTCTCGCTAGTAGCGAGACACATCAAGTGTCTCGCTCATGGCGAGGCACAAACAAGTGTCTCGATCAGAAGCGAGACACAATCTTCCATGTGTTGACTTTCGAGATTTCGACGACGTTGTCCTTCGATCTTCTCATAATTTAGTCATATTTGAGGTTCTTCAACAATTTTGATGCCTACAGAGCCGCAACGAAGTCGCAAGCGCCGCGACCGGAACACCTTTCGGCAAGCACTCGAACCACCGCCTCCCCGTCTCCTCACTGTGAAGGCCCACGCCTCGAGTTCCTCAGCTACCTCGACCGGTTCGGCAAGACCAAGGTCCACTCCCTCTCCTTTTCACCATCTTCTAGAGTTTCAGGTCGGTGAGCTTAAGCAATTTCTAGGCTTAATTTCTAGATCTCAATTATCAAATTAATAAAGCAATTTCTAGGGTTTTGTAGTGGTTTTTGGGCAAAATAAAATGATTCATTACGATTACTTAAAGTTTAGGGATTTTTGGTGGCTTGGAGTTATTGAAGCTCATTTTCAGTGATTTTTCTTGAAATTTAACTTTTTTTTTCAATTTTATATTTTCTATTCGCTAACATTCTAGGGTTTGTTCTTGATCCCACAAGTTTATGTTGAATTTTTTTAGGGTTTCCTTGAATAGAAAGCAGCAAATAATCAGAGGTGAAATCTGAAACTTTTCTCTCTCGAGTTGGCTAGCGGGAGAGGAGAGAAGGCAGCAAATAATCAGAGGTGAAATCTGAAACTTTTCTCTCTCCAGACCTAACCTGAGATTATTGTGAAATTCATGCCTTAATAATGTCTTGATGTGAGGATTTAAATCAGTGAGATTTTTGGGGAAATTTTGGTAAATTTGAGATTCTAATTTCTAGAGCTTTTATATTGCTTTGATTCTTTTATAATTTTTGTAAAATTTCAGCTAGTTTTATTGTTGTAGATCTTCAAGAGATGTAATTCCTTTGTCATTGACGATCTGTTTTTTTGCAATGTAGTTGTTTTAGGATTTGCGGGAATTTTGTAAATTGAGTGTTGTATTGAATACTTCATGGAAATTGATAGACAAAAAAAGTACTGAGAATGAGAGGAAATGGAGATGTGCAATGGCAAACAAATAAACAAACAGGTCCAATCTTTTATTTTTTTTAAATTTTGTTTTGATTTGTGAGAGAGAGATTTCTAATCTGAGCGCTTCAAAGGGATCCATCATCCTTTTTCTTCATTTTTTTGTTTTTAATTTTTAAGAACAGTATGAATCATCCTTTTTCTTCATTCAGTTACTATTTCTTTTTCTTTTGAATATTAATTTATCATTGCTTTTGAATTATATAGTTAGAACTTGAGTTATTGTATTTCTATTTTAGATATACATAAATATCAATTTGTTTTGGTATATTATCACTATTTATTTCATAGGAAAATTAATGTTAAGAACAAGTAAACTAATATATAGTAGTGTAGTTCAAAGTATGAATGTATTAGAGTGGTGAAAACTATAGCGTGGTCCATTTCAAGACGTCCACTTGAAATGGTTGTCAATTGTCGAGAATAATTTCTAAGCATTGCAAGGGTTCGGACCCTCATAGAAGTTATAAACAAAATTTTTATTCTCTTTTACTTGGTGAACATGTAGAATAGAAGTAACCTATACATTTAGCTCTTTTTCAAGATTTAATTATCATACATGTATATGTGTGTATTTTTCTTGCTAACTTGTCTGAATAATGTTCGATTGGAATCAACTACCTACATAACTAAAGGTAAACCTCAAGTATTACTATTCATTGTATAGTAATTTGTTGTGGATCCCGCTTATTCCCAATGACACATTTTCACAAATTAAAAAATACAGATTTTGAAATTCAAATCTCTAACGAAAATAACTATTTTATCCTCAATTATGTTGATAACTATTCAAATCTCTAATGAAAATAACTATTCAAATCTCTACTGAAATAACTATTCAAATCTCTACTGAAATAACTATTCTATCCTCAATTATAAGTATAGTTATTAGTAACTCTCTGAATAATTATTATATTCTTTTATTGTTCTTTTACTTGCACCAGATCCGTGTGTTAGATATACTTTCTCCTATCTTTGTTATTTGGTTGGATGTAAATTTGATTCATGGTACTAACGAGAATTTTTCCCATGCCAAGAAGAGACTCCTTCCACGAGAGAATGATTCATACTCTAAGTTAATAGAGTATCTATCACATGTTGATGAAGAATTTGGTAGCCTAATTACGGGTAATTCTATAATTACTTGGTCCATACAATAAAAAATCAAAATACTCTACGGGATTATATGTTCGCTATGCATTCTCCTTGAGCAAGAAATATGAACTTACTTAAGAATTAACTTCATGCAAAGTATTGGTGAATAACAATTTCCTTAAACATTAAAATTCTTTGCTTACTTCCTCCGGTTTATCTCAACAAATGCTTCATTTCCAACCATGCTTTGTAGTACTTTTTGATTAAAATTATAAAATATTGGCGTCTTGGATATATATGATTTGTGCATTGAATGGATGCAATTTCAAATTGTACCATGCTTTTGATTAAATTGTGCGTAGGCTTAAAATGGTCTCACATAAGAATCAAAATCTGTAATTCTACTTGAAGCGTAACAGTTATAGGTGCAACAATGGTGAATAGTTATATTTTTATTGACATTTTTGGTGTTGAACTTTAATAATATGACATGTGTTTTGCCCTCATCTTAAGTTTGTTAGTTTATAGTGTTGAAGTTTAATAATATGACATGTTTTTTGCCATCATCTTAAGTTTATTAGTTTATATCTGGTACTATATTCACAACCGCCTGCAAAAATAATGATTATTATCATCTACGAAGTCCTTTCAGCTTTACATCTTTCATTCAATATTACATGACTTTTAGAAAATGCAATAAGCTGGAGGGTATGTGGTGTGTATAATCATATGACGGTCCTTGCATGACGTGCACACATAGTATCTTTTTGACTTTAGAATATGAAGGTTTGGAGTCCATATCAACTTAAAGAATGAAAATAGTAAGAATGGTTAGCTATTTAAATGTCTAAATAAGTAAAATCATGTCGTTATATATCAAATTTCATGGATATAACTGATTTGTAAAATTAAACTTGAGTGGTTATTGAATTATGCATAATGAAAAGGCTTGCAAACTTTGTTCCGTTTAATTTTGGACAAAAAACCACTAGATGAATAATAATTGGATAACCAAGAAGGAGAGTCTTTCATAATTTTATCATTTCACCTTATAATTTTTCAGCCACAAATATCAATTTCGTAAGAATTCTTCTATGCATTCATTTCTAACGAACTTAATGGTGGTAGATAAGATACATGCTAATCTAATGAGTTGAGTTTTCCATGTCTCCTCATTAGTTAAAAGGAATATATTTAAGAGGAAATTTTTAAAAGTATGGTAGCATTTTATTTACATTGGGTAATTATTTTTCTAAGATACACGATTTAGAGTAAGTTTTTCTATTTTTCTAAGGAAAAAGTTGATTCACACTTATGTATTGGGAGTAACTTTTGCAATTGTAAGTGTGTTTAAATGTTGATTCACTCTTATGTATTGGGAGTAACTTTTTCAATTCTAAGGAAAAAGTTGATTCACTCTTCTAATGGTATAAAATAGAAACATCAAAATTAAAATTTTCTTATGCTTAATCATTCTTTGATTAGTTTTGAAATTGATCGAATTTTTTCTTTTTATTTCAGATGGATCCCCAATGAAAGACTGAGCCCAAATTTTCACTCTTCTAATGGTATAGAATGGAAATCCTACAAAGCGCCCTTTTGATGAATAAATCATTGATCGATTTGAGTTCGCAAGGTCTTAATACCTTTTCTTTCTCTTATGAATAAGATAGGATACAAAGTATTTTATTTTTAATTATTTCATGAAATTTAAAGATTAAAGGTATTAAATAGCATGTTTACCATTACAATGACTTTCTAACTTTAATCATCATTATACATCATCAAGTATTATATACTTTTTCTTGGTATTTTCAGCTAAAAATATTAATTTTTTTTGTTTTCAACATTTATACAATAGTTGAAAGATGTAATGCATAATATGACTTATGATTAGTATCTCAAACATCCGAGGAATCTGCCACATAATGAAATTTAACACAAAATCAGCTAAGAAATCTCAAACGACAAAGCTTTTCTCCTTTAAACTAACCCTCATGCTGCAAGAGAGATTATCATCTATAAACATATAACTTGCATGATATCCTCTCCATTTCAAGTTCTTAATATATGGATTCCATTAATATCAGGTACTTGAATATGTGATACACTTAAGAGCTTGGGATCATACAATTGGTACGTGGACTTGGACGATAATTTTACATGCTCTACAAATTGAAGACATTCAAACTTGAGGTAACACATTTCACCATTTTGTAACTTGCAACCTCTTATGTTCTATATATTTTAAGTCTCATTATCTTTTTCTTTTGTCATGACTCTGTAAATTACTGTCATATAACCATACGATGCCATCGAAATTGCTCAATAAGACCCTATATTTTCTACATTGCAATTTAGATCCATGGTGCTACCAAAGTTTAGAAAATGGTCAGCCTCAAGGTTGTGTTCTTCTTTGCAAGGTGAGTATTAGTACATTAAACTGTTATAGTTTATTGGTGTAATAATCAATGTTGAAATTGGAAGCTTTGTTTAGGGTCTCATTGTTCCCCTTTCTAGGGTGAGTGTTATTATTACCTTTATCCGTTATATTATTATCATTGTAACAACTAAAATTGTATTTTTTTTATTTAGATGGTAAGAAAATTATTGAGTTCATGATCTATGATGTTATGTGTACTTTGTAGCTTGCATTTTCCATAGCAAGACATCTTTCCTTGCAAAATATAGATGGCAAAATAATAAAATTAGAGCTATGTTTTATGATTTTTGTCAAATTTCATTGATTGTTATGGGGAAATAGAGATTTTAAGGGATTTGGGGGGTTTAATTTGTCTTTGTAGTTCTATATAGTAAACTTTTGGGTGATTTTAGAGTCTAGATAAGAAGCGGTTTAGATTTGCAAGAACAACTAGGAATTTAATGCTTGATTTTCTTTCAATTAGAAGTAGAGTTTGAAAATTATTTGGATTCAAGTCCCGTAGCTAAGTCTAATCCTTTTCTTATTAATTATTTTGTAGGTAGCATACATTTGATTGACATGTAATTGTGGAATAATCTTGATATCCGCTAGGTGCTCATCCTTATGTCATCATCGTCTTCATTTTGTCATCATCATCCTTATTATTTTGGTCGCTCTTTTACTTTCCTTTTTGTTTGATATATTTTCTTCTTATGGCTTGACTCGTGGATCTAAGATAAGCAAGTGGAAAGTGATAGTCGTGAATCTTCCGCTTAAGGTATTACATTGTTCTGCTTTTTTCCACCTTTTACTATCTCCCAATTCCCAACTGCACCTTTTATGAAGACAAAGAATGACCGTGCTAAAATAAAATTAAAATGCGAGTTAAAGTTAATGAGATCTGAGATATTTTCTCCTCTGCAGGATTTGCGGGATGTATACAATCCACATGTTTTCAACAAGGGTACTAGAAAACTCATCTCTCTTTCCTTTGATCGATTTTTGATGCCACAGTATTGATCCCTTATGTCCTTTAGGTTGTCCAAGGGTTTTGCTTTTGTCTCTTTACGTCCAAGAGGGATGCTGAAAATGTATGGTTTGTGATCATTCAATAGTCTTGACAAAGATTTGAGTAAAAATAAAATTATCTTAGTAGCGATACTTTCCTTTTCGTGCCATAAAAATATCAATGGCCGAAAGTAGCTTAAAAGATCTATTGCCATGATTACGGTCCGTAAGAAAATTTATGTTCTTTGCTACACAATCTACCTCTTTACGAGATGGTGAGTTATACTCCTTTCATCTTGATTTTCCTTTAGCTTTTCATCTCAAAATGATAGTATATGTTGTTATGGTTGGAATTATTTGTCTATATTGCATGGATGCATGTATGGATGTATGTATGAATTTTTGTGACAAATTTAGTTACTTATGTTTGTCCTAATGCATTATCATTGAGTTATTGAGCTCATAGTGTTTGACAAATAGCTTTGAAAATACAAAGCATAAAAAATTGTCAATTTTAAAATAACAATAAATCTAGATTTTAATTTACAAATTTTAGTACATTTAATAAAGAGGCCTAGCCCGTCCAGCGGACGGGATAAATACTAGTTTTTTTAATGAAAGAACGATGCTACAGATTGTTCCTTTCTTTTATTTGGTATCCACTTCCAATAAACCCCTTAGCAAATATCGAATTGCAACGAGCCCCTAAACAATTGCTACAGTTATTATTTTCTCTCTTTGCATAAAAGTCCTTTGTAACTTAATATTCATAAGATAGACTTATTACCAATAGAAAATTAGGGATATTACAAAGCTATCCATAAAAATGCCATGACTAGAGTGAATAAACAACATCAGAAGAGGAAGAGAGATTTTACCGAATCGCTAATTAATTTCAATTTCAGGGATGTGTTGGATGTTGGGCCAATCAGCACCTTCATTCTCCCGGCATCGCTCCTTCAGTGTCTCGTTGCAGTCCGAGATCTCCAGACTTCGCAGGGACAAAGGAAGTTGTGGCAGTGATTGAAGCTCATAAGCCTTTCCAAGGAGTAAATACTTGAGGGAAGAGAGAGTTTGGAGGCTAGAAGGCAAGAACTTTGCAATATTATTCAGATGGAGAATTTGCAGTGAAGTTGAATTCTGCAACAACCATGACTCCGCGTGAGCAGCCTCCAGATGACTACAATCTTCTATTGTTAGCTGTCTGACAGATGTGAGTTTTCTCAATGGCTCTATGTGGAGCAACAAGGGATCATCAACGAAAAGAAAGTCAACGGTCGATGTCGACTCCTCCTCCTCTTCCTCCTTAATTGGTGCTGAAGTTGCTGCTGCAGCTGCTTGCACAAGCTTGGGACACTTCTTAATGAATAGCCTGTAGAGATGGGGAATGGCCTTTAGACGCTCAATTGATGTCAGCTCTCTACACCCCACCAGGCGAACACATCTCAGTGAAGTAAATTTTCTACACGCCTCTTCGGAGGGAAAGGGGGTTATGTGGTTAGCTCCACCTAATTTAAGGCCTGAAAGAGAAGAAAGGAACTTTGCAATAATAATGTAGGAGTGAGACTGTCCAATTCACCACAATCAACAAGGTAAAGCTTTTTGAGTGATGAGAGAGGGAAACAATCAACTGGGGCAATTGTGTCTGGAGCCATCTTCAGCTTAGGGCAATTAACAATCCACATACCTTCAATGGCACACAGATGTTGAAAGCCTTCCTCCGCATGCAAGTCCACAAGCTCTTCACAATCACAAATATCCAAACTCCTGAGAGATGTAAGATGATGTCGGAACAAGCCAGCCACGGAATTTAGCTTTCCACACCTTCTAATTCTCAATAAAGAGAGGGAGGGACAGGATGTGGATGAAAAGCTACTACTGCAGCCGCTACCACTGCAATTGTTGCCCACCCAGAATGTTGGAGAATCAGACAATCCCACATCTTCTAACTCCAATTCTTGGAGACTGAGGGGCAGAGGGAGCGCCTTCAATTTGGGACATTTCTTGATAAAAAGTTTTTTGAGGAGAGGACACCAGGGTACTGCCTCTGCTTCTAATCCAGGCCACTCTTCCCATTGCTCGCAGTCAGAGATATATAAATACTGTAGTTGTTGAAAGCCACCTTCACAATTAATTTGCTGAAGAGCTGGCAGTCCACTCAATCTTAAATGCATGAGATATGGAAGCTTCCCGAGAGAAGGAAGGTCCCTCCATGCCCTGCCAAATTCAAGACTTACGTGCTCCAGATTTTTTAATACTTCTGGTTCCATCCAACATGGAGACCTGGCACCATGGTATCCGTTGATTGTTAGTTCCTTGAGGCTATCAGGTGGTTGCAGGCGATCAAGCATCTGTTCACACTCATCCGCCACATCACTATCATCAGACCAAACCAACTCCAACTTGAGGAGGTTCTTTTTACAAGGCAACTCGATCGTACTAACTTCCTCGTGATGTTTGCGATTCTCAAGGCCACCGATCTTCAGTTCACGTAGATCTTTCAGGTCCTTCAATTCGCTCATTTTATAAACATTAGCAGCGAACGACAAACCTTGAAGCGAAGTTAATGTGCCAATCCCGTTGATTTTTTCATAGTAAACTTCACAAGGCATCAGGTGTCTCAAACTAATAAGATTATTCAAGCCAAGAACAGTCTCAGTATCAAAAAATTCACAGGCAAGGACCTGCAGTTGGTAAAGCCTACTGAATGAACTAGCTAACCGAGAAATATCATGATGAATCGACAAATATCTAATACCGGGTTACCAATTGCATCGGCAACACATTCATGCCGCCAATTAGGCGCAGCAAGACCAATGCTTCCAAGAATTTAAACACTTCTTCAAAAGCCTTAGCATGCTCATTAACATATCCTCTGAAGACCAACACAAGTGCGCGGAGATTCTTCCATTTGCCCACATCTTTAAGAAGGTCAAGTTTGTCGGTTTCAAAATACAGATGACGTACCGTATTCGGGATCCGGTCAATTGACATATCTCCAACAAATCTAAAGCATTCATCATGAGATACTTTACGTGCTAGATCATGCAAAAGATCATGCATGTTGTAGCTATCAAAGAAGTAATGTTTTTCGAGAAATGATAGTTTCACTAAATCGTCGAAGTAGCCCCTACCAATGTCCTCTAGTGTCTCATTTGGATATTGGGAAGATTGTTGAACGAAACCGAGAGCCATCCACATGAAGACTAGATCATCTTTGACAAAATCATAATCTTGAGGAAAAATGCTGCAATAAGCAAAACATGGTCTTAAGTGAATTGGTAAATGGTAGTAGCTTAACATCAAAACAGCCATCACACCATCCCCCTGATGTGCTTGATCAGATATATTGTTCGAGTGCAAAATTCTAGTCCAATGATGGCCGTCCAATTTAGAATTCAATAGCGCGCCAATCGTTTTTGCAGCCAATGGTAAGCCCCCAAGCTTTTTTGCTATTTTCTCGCCAATGGATTCCAACTTCCTATAATCAGATAACTTTACACCAAAGAAATGCATATTGGTTGAAAAGTGATAAGAAGTTGTCATCATCTAAAGGTTTCGGATGCATTGATTCCTTTATTGATCCCCTAAAGCCAATCGCCATTTCGCAACCCTCATCGTTCTCGTAGTTAACAAGATTTTGCTTCCTCTATGCCCACTCCTCAAAGGAGCAAACAATTTATCCCACTCGAGCGATTGTCATGATTCCACGATCATCCAAGACAAGGAGAAATTTCCTGACGACACTAGTTCCTTAAGAGCTTCCCGAGCACCAAGTCCCACAATTTTAGGCTTCCTCTTCTTAGCGTATTCAATCATATCGCAATAACCTTCTTGACATCAAAGGGAGTGGAGATACACCGCATTTTACGATTGAAAGAATTAGCTAATCCCTCGTTATTATAGGCGAGTGCGAGGTGGTCTTTCCCACTCCTCCATGGCGGTAATAGAAAAGAGACACACCGGTACCAGCCTCATTCTCTCTCAAAGTGCTTCATCAACCAATGTAACAGTTCCTCCCTCTCTTTGATACGTCCGAACACTTCTTTCAGTTAGAATCGCTCGGTTCCGATTAGAACCCTTGCTCGAGTTTGATGTTGTTGATGCGGTTGTTTGGATTCTTGTAGTGTAGAGATGAAATTTCCCACGCTGACTTCATCTAGCCTTTTCACAGCCCTCGGCCGAGGGTGGGGTCAGTTGAAGACTCTTTACCAAAGTTTACAACTTTCCGCTAGAGTTGGAGAGAAAATCACACACTTTATCCGTGCCTGCATACGAAATTGGTAGAGAAGTTCATTTTCTTTTATTGATTAAATTCGAAAAACAATCAATTATTTTTTAGCATCTGTTGTTAACCTTCAATTATGAAATAAAAAAAGCTGAAATTTCATATTTTGATATTTAAAAAGCCATCACTTACCACTGTGACCATGTTCTTTGCTGCCTGAAGCTCTCTCCTCAACTTGTTTCTGTAGCCTAAGGTAATCAAGATCATCAAGCACATTGTCGACCTCGTTAACGACATCTTTGAGTTAGCCGACCAATTCTTGAGTGCTCCAGAATTTTCTTGTCACTCTCACCATCTCCACAACGGCTTGGATCGAGGAAGAGCATCATTGAGCCTTTCAAGCTCAACTTTCATCCTAGTATCATGAGCAAAATACCGGTCTGCTGCATAGTTGAACCCAATCTCCACCAACTTCTCGATAATTTTGGTCACAATCACTTCTTCGACCACCGCCATATTTTTATGAGTATCAAACACTCTTTTCTTTTGCTTTCTAGTAGTAGATGTAAAGTTTGATTGCAGAGAGTTGAAGAGAACTCCTTAGTTCTCCTACATTACTTAAGAAATGGGGACTTATATCTACACTCCTAATTATTATGATAAACCCCACTCCGCCCCACATATCAACTACTTGCGCAGTTCAAGTCTATAAGTCAATAAGTCTATGGTGGGTCATTGCTTGGATTCCTTGCCTTTATAATTTTCAAACTTGATGATAAGGATTCATTATGAGCCATATGATTGTGTACAAGTCTAAGAGTCATAATTCCAACTACGTGTAAAGCATAGTTTTGACAGTTGCTGTTCCTGTTTACAAACCTGACAAGGTATTTGTGAACTCACGTGGATGGCCCCCACGTGAGTGGCCCGCGGGAACAAATTGAGAAAGTTCCGTGCGCATACCCTGCGCGGAAAACACAAAAAAAAAAAAGAAGTTTTTTTTTTAGTCTCACATCGGAAAACTAAAGGAAAGTTCTCAATTAATTTCCTTTAAATAGGGAGTTAAATCTAGGATTTGTGGTGTGGAGAAAAGTGAAGAAAAAGGGAGAAAAAGCTAGGGCTTTTTTGGCGGCGGCTGTTCGCGGGGAAAGTTGTTTTGTTATTCATTGTCCTTGAATTTGTTTACAGCTTCTTTGGCCTACAACAAAATTCAAAAGAAAATGCGTTTTATTTTAAGGCGTACAATTACAACTTCTTCCTGTATGAACAAACACGAGGATCTCTATTTTCCGGGATCCGCTATGCTGGTTCTTTGCCCGTGCCGGGGACTTTTATTCGTCCGTGGACCACCGCGCAATTCAGATCCTGGTAGAAACCCGGATTCTGGAACTACAGACGTAGAGGGGCTCGTTTCACGAAGGAAACGGTTCTAAGGGATCGTAGACACAAGGAGAGGATCGTCAGGGATCGTGACTCACGCAAGGAGAGGATCGCCGAGCGGTGAGATCTACTAGGAGAAATCACAACGCTATCCCGAAGGGTGATTCAGAGTCCGACCGGATTTGCTTACCTCGCGATTGTAGATCCGACGTCGATCGAATCGTGCTCGCCGCGTTCTCGGAACTACGACGGCCGTAGATTCAGAGCTCTCTCAAAATATCGAAAATCCAACCCTTTGAAAATGAAGACCCTCGACCTATTTATAGGCAAATAATCAAGAGGGGTATGTTTGGCCGGCGGACACCATTTGGTGTCCCGGCAGAGTGCTAAAAATTGCTTATCGAAGCCAACAAGACTAGAAACCGACGATCCGTCGGACACGTAACCGTAACTCACGACGACGCAGCGACACGCGAAAACGCGTAAAGTGAGACGATGGGCGATAAAGTGAGTTGGCAAGGCGACGAGCCGCATTTAAACGATGTCGTGGAAGAAACCCGGCGAAGTTCGACGAGGCGAAGTTGACTAAACTCAAGCGCCGGCGAGGCGGAATCAACTCTACTTAATCCGTCCGAATGCAAACGAGCCGTTTGAGCTCGAAAGTTGATCGGATACGGACTCAAACACAACGGCGACATCACCGAGAAAACTAAGCCCTAAGACCGAGAAAACCAGAAAACGGCGCGCTCCGCCAACTTACGGCTAACCTCGCTTTCCTCAAACTCGCGTTTGGCGAACCTCGGTTCATTCTCGCGAACTCATGGTTTGGCGAACCTCGCGGTTTGGCGAACCTCGGTTTGGCGAACCTCGGTTCATTCTCGCGAACTCGCGGTTTGGCGAACCTCGGTTCATTTTGGCGAACCTCGCGGTTTGGCGAACCTCGCTTACGGCGAACCTCGCGGTTTGGCGAACCTCGGTTCATTTTGGCGAACCTCGCGATTTGGCGAACCTCGCGGTTTGGCGAACCTCGGTTCATTCTCGCGAACTCATGGTTTGGCGAACCTCGCGGTTTGGCGAACCTCGCGGTTTGGCGAACCTCGCGGTTTGGCGAACCTCGCTTTGGCGAACCTCGGTTCATTTTGGCGAACCTCGGTTCATTCGGCGAACCTCGCGGTTTGGCGAACCTCGGTTCTTTTGGCGAACCTCGGTTCATTTTGGCGAACCTCGCGGTTTGGCGAACCTCGCGGTTTGGCGAACCTCGGTTCATTTTGGCGAACCTCGGTTCATTTTGGCGAACCTCGGTTCATTTTGGCGAACCTCGGTTCATTTTGGCGAACCTCGGTTCATTTTGGCGAACCTCGGTTCTTTTGGCGAACCTCGCGATTTGGCGAACCTCGTTCATTCAATAACTCGTGTTCACGAACCTGCGTGTTTCCAACTCGGCCAACTTGGCCGAGGCACTCTGGCCAACTTAGCCAGGCACCTCGCCAACTTAGCAGGTACTGACCAGTGGCCGAGCCACCGTGGTCAGGACAAACCCCGACTTGTATAAATAGGGGGGTCTTGGTTCTGTATATTTTTGGACTGGAGCGGACTTTAGGGCCGGATTTTTTGGACTGGAGGGGCAGGTTTGCTCGGATTTTTTCGGATCTGGGCCGGATTTTGGGGCTGGACTTTGGGGCTGGATTTTGGAGATTTTTGGGGATTTGAGGAGAGATTTTCGGGGATTTTCTGAAGAGTTCTCACGAGATCCACGAGCCGTCGACGCACCGTTCCGAGCACCGGCGAGCACAAGTTCGGCCGACGTCGATCTACAAGCCGAAGGTAACCAACGGTCAAACCAGATACCCTCTAGATTAAGCCGTCTTAATCTCGTGGATAGCCAGGATTTCTCCTAGTAGATCTCACGCTCCCGGATCCTCTCCTTCGTGAATCGATCCTCGCAGCGATCCTCTCCTTCGAGGTGGATCCTCGCGCCGTTTCTTCTCGTGAAACGGCCCCCTCGTCAGAAGTTCTAGAACCCGGATTTATACCAGATCGAATTGCGCGGTGGTCCACCTGACGAATAAAAGTCCCGACGAGCGAAGAACCCATAGCGAGGATCGGGAAAATAGAGATCCTCGTGTTTGTTCAAAAGGATAAAAGTTGTAATTTTTGTTTTCATTGTAAGCCTTAAATAAAAGGCAAATTTTCTTTCTTTTGAATCTTGTTGTAGACCTACTGAAGTCAAACAAATTCAGCAGAGCAATGAATAATGGTCTACTTTATCACGAACAAGTCGGGCGACCACGTTAGAGCCAACGGCTTCAACAAAGAAGCCGTCAGGTCGAACCGCGGATCCCGATCCCGTCATCGAGGAGGTCGAAGTAATGACCGACCAACGAAGTTCGAGGGCTATCTCTCCTCCTCGTCCAGATCCAACTCCTCCCCCCGCAAGTCCAAGATGGTCTCCGTTGCAAGGAAGACCCAATCGGCCCCTGATGCGAGAGGCGAAAATCCACCACCACCGCCAAGCCACAGCTACCTGGTGATACCCCTAACAACGACCAAATCTTCAGAACCCCTATCTTTGCAGGGGGTCGGTTCTGCCAATGGCGTTGTGACTCTCTCTAAGAGAGCCCGTCAAAGGCAACGACAACGCTTGGCAAAACAGTTCGCCAAAGCAATAGAATCAACGGACGGGGTTCGCTATGAGGCGGATCTAAGGCCCAGGTTGACTCAGAGGCTGAAGTCTGAGATCGTAGCCGATTCCTACAAGCCGGCGATAAATGAATGGGTCCGAGTCAAACGGAACCGTTCTACGCTCGTGAGCCGATCCGGAGTATCAGCACGGGCTTTGGTGCAACAAGCCCGCGAGTTGAAGAAGGAGGCGGCCAAGAAGTCGTCGACAAATCAGCTAGCTTGGAAGCCCAAGTCCGTCGAGGCTTCAACTTCGACGAACCCAACATCCAAGCCCAGCTCCGCCAGCAGGCCAACTCCTACTCCCGTGCTCAGATCAGAAATTGTGAGCACCTCAACAAAAGTGGTATTGACGCCGAAGTTACCTCCGGTGTCTGCACCCAAACTTCCGGCGAAGCCAACTCTCGCCACGACCAGCAGGCTTGCCGTTAAGGATCGCCTAGGTCCGCTAAAGGAATCGCGTCACTCCTGATACAGGGGGTCGTACCCACAAAGACAAGAAGAAACCCTACTGCCGCACCGGCTTCAAATCAAGTCCGAGCCCGCCGAAGATTCACACTCGCTGGCGCAAGGCCGGGCGAAAGTGACTTATGAAAGGCCTATTTTCTCTCAAGGAGACGCCTCATCCGGACGATGACAACGTTATACTCGAAGTCGTACAACACACGATAGGTTGCTCCGGATTCATGCCGACGAAGTTGTACTATCGCGGCGGGGTACGAGTAAATCCCGAAGAGGAATGCCCGGAACCAAACATGCCTTGCACGTGCTTGAACCGATCAAGGCAGTTATCGAGTGCAACCGCTGCTAACACGACTCCGAAAAGCGCCGGTCTTTGATAGACTCTCGCGACGAATGCCCGAACCCAAGTCAAGACGCTTCCGCAAGAAGAGATGGGCACCTCAGGGCGATGAATTGCCGAGTGTTACCATCAATATGACCAGCAGAGGGACGTCGTCACGTGCCGTTCCCGGGGCATCGCAACGAATGACTCGATTGCGGTCCGACCGTTAGACGCACCCATTATCGCAAGATGTAGGGACCCTCGATGATGAAGTGTCGAATGCGGCTCCCGAATGGCTTCCGATAATACAATTTCGGCATAGGACAACCTCGTGGCGTTCATGATCGGCGGAACAAGTGTCCCGATGCTTGAAGAAGCCCTAACCAAGCAAAGGGACAACTTTAAGCTTGAAATGGAACCGCCATACGCCAGATGAGAGCAATGCATGACCAACAGATCCACGCGATAATGAACCGCCAAAGCGAGCCAAGTCGTCGCAATAATGTCAACTTAATGATAGCTTATTAACGAGGAAGGAGGCCAAACGTAGATGATCGCGGTCGCTTCGGCAAAACGCTAGCGATAACACCGTCGCTCCTCCCCAAGTTTACGAGCGGAGACATAGGGAAAGTGAGAAAATAAAGACCTCGAGCAAAATCAATACTTTGATTTCCGCTCAAGAGGTAAAGAAGACGGTATACCATGTCCTTACCGAGGAATGGGAATCAATCCGTATCAGACAAAATTCACCTCATCAACTTTACCGCTTGACGAAAGGGATCACCCACTCAGACTTGATCTACTTCAAGTCTCATCTAGGAGTTATCTCCCAACGAGCCCTTGATGGTTCGGTCATTCGTTGGCACCCTTCGTGGAGCCGCCTTCGATTGGTACCGCCGTCTCAAACCGAGGGCGTTAATAGGCTGGATGATATGGAGACCATGTTTCACCAATTTATTCGACGATGACACCGAGGTATCCATCGGTCTTTGTTAGACGAAACGTAAAGATGGGGAAATAGTGGATAACTTCATCAAGAGGTTCGTAATAAGGCAATGAATTGCGAGACCGATAACGAGAAGTTCATTCTCCAAACTTGTCACAACAACCTGTCATTGGACGTGTTAGAAGCAATGGGAACTGCACCGTCCGAGACCTGGAAAGATTTAAAGATACGCGGAGAGCAAGCCGTCTCAAACCAGGGAGCGTTAATAGCTGGGATGATATGGAGACCATGTTTCTCACCAATTTATTCGACGATGACACCGAGGTATCCATCGGGTCTTTGTTAGACGAGAAACAGAAAGATGGGGAAACAGTGGATAACTTCATCAAGAGGTTCAGAAATAAGGCAATGAATTGCCGAGACCCGATAACGGAGAAGTTCATTCTCCAAACTTGTCACAACAACCTGTCATTGGGCGTGTTAGAAGCAATGGGAGCTGCCGTCAGAGACACGGAAAGATTTAAAGATACGCGGAGAGCAAGCGAGCGATTCACGAAAAGGAAGAAAGCGGAGAGAGGTCGACCTATGGTGAATGCTCACAAACGTAACTTTGTCCCCGTGGCAAAGGTAAAGCGCCAAAGAAAGTCCGTAGACGCTAATCAAACGCTCAATCGCAACCACACAGCCAGCCGCAACAACGGCACCACGCAATCGCACCTCAATGGCGCCAACAAACTCAATCGAAACCATCCGGTTCGAGGTTTCCAAGACTTACTCGTTCAAGGACGAGGAAGTTCCGCATCTTCAAATACCTTCCGAAAACAACAAAACGGTTGCCCCGATTGTAAACCAAGAGAGGCGAAGGTTACAGATCCTAGCATCGTGGCTTACCACAGTATGTACATCATCCTACAAAGTTACAATTACCATCTCAAGGACAAGATTCGGGCCTTGATCGATGTTCATTACTCCAAAACCCTCTAAAGAGAAGAAGGTGGGAGCAAATGCACCTCTATAAGCTTCCGGATCGCCTTTTGATTGGTTTCAACCGACGCGACCGTGAAAGTAGGAATGAAGATGGTGAATGAGGATCCTCACGCAACGTGAGAAGGGGCTGCACTGCACACAACAAAAATGGAGAAATCCTTGGGTCCACCGACTTGCCGAAGACGATCGATGGACTACATCCTCGCCAAAAGGAAGTCTAAAGGAAAAAAGCAAACTATGCCCGCTTCAAAGAATTCCAGAGAAGGACGATGAAGAAGTGGTGACTTTCCAGCCCGAAGAAGAGCGGAAGTCTTTGCCACAAGGAGTGGACACGAATACACTTACAAGTATCCGGAGACTCCAAATCCAAACCAAGACGTTGTCGAAGCGGGTGGCCACGACTCCTCTCACTCGTGGCAGAAAGGACAACAGCCACAAGCGCTAAAGAAAAGCGCTGAGGGGAGAAATGTACCAGTCCAGAAGCTCAACTCCCGGCAACCGATTCAATCGCCGATTGGAGGGATAGACCGAACATCGAGCTCTCCATATCGCTTCGACGCCATGGCCCGGTTGGCGAACATCCGCCGAATAACTCTCTACGAGTTCCATTGTCAAAGGAAACCCGAAGCTCTACAAGAAGCTCGGCCGACTCGAGGTGTTTCTCACTCATATCGCCGATTCGGAAGTATCGCACAACAATGCAACTTGGCAACCAAGCACTTTCCATCGCCTTTAAGGAGGATATGCGCACGAAGAATTCAAGCATGATAGGCCATTGTACTTCGCGGTATATTGGCTCTAGTGAAGTTAACCGGATCCAAGTCGATCCGGTTCCGCCTGGGATGCACCGCCTCTCATGTATCACTTGAATCCCTCGCCAGAAGCTAGCATCGACAGCACGGATCACGGATTTAACACCGCGTCTCGGCCTTGGTAAAATCCGGATAAAATGCCAAATGGGGGACTTAAAGTCCAAGTCACGCTATGTGATTGACGCAGACTTCCTATAACTTATTGTTGGGTCGACCTTGGATCCACGGTAACGTTATAGTCCCATCTACTCTTCATCGTGTCTCTCAAATATGTAGACACGAATAATGAGGTCAAGACGGTGGTCATGGACAAACGTGCGTTTAAGGGGATGGAGAATTATTTTATCGATTCTCTCCTCTACTGTGAATGAGTCCAAATCAATCATCGACCCGGCACGGACAGCCGTGAAGAAGCCGATACCGCCGCTTGCTTGATTATAGTGGTGGTTTTGTTTTAAATGACATTGTACCTTGTAATCAATCTTGGCGATGAAGAATCGCCGATGAACATTGTAATTGGCAAATTGCCGATGAATCAATAAATGAGCGATTTAGAGTACCCTTTGTCTTTGAATGATGTAATGACAGTTTATACAATGATCCGATCGCGACCGCCAACTTCGGTCATCTTGCTTTACACAAAAGTAGTTCCAGACTCCTTTGGGACAGACTCGCCATCCCACGAAGATCGATAGTGAAAAAGACTTGGTTTACTGGTAAAGGAGATGCAGCCGAATCATTTCATAGAAAACGATGAAGACGACAACGGCCTATCCTCCACACATTCGATATAGTCCAAAACACCGGGTATCATGAAGAAGTGGGGTATGACTTGACACAAGGGAAGGTCTATGTTTTGGGCGAGGTCCGAGTCCCTCCTAAAGCGCATATGTCCCAAGAGGAAGCCGATAACTACTATGCATTTAGAAGGGGATTGGAATCACTAATCCTCCTCGAAGATGAATGCTCGTGGTCGATTGATAATAATCCACCCAATGAGGGAGACGGACATCGCCCGATTCTTCTCGGGTTAGATTCCGACACTCGAGAGAAGCTTTCAAGGCTTTGATGTCAAATATGGCTACTACGATCCTCGCTATTGAGAGTGATGAAGATATGTCAACATGGGAAGACCCATGGATCCATCAACTCGGAGAGCGTTTGGGGATATTCGAACAAAGAGAACCCCCCCACTAAGGACGAGGTAGTCCAGGTTAATATGGGTGACGAGGAGCATTGATAATCACATTTTAATGACATTTTAATAACCTCATTATCTATTTTATATCAATAAATATGTTACTAATAATACGTTTTATCTTTGCTTTAATAATGGAGTATTAATGAATAAAAGCTCAAATGACTCTAATTTTCTAATTTCTACCAATTTTTGAAGCCCAAATCTGAAGACAAACAAAGGCCCAAGATACCATAGTGATCCAAGAGAAATTCGTGAAGAAAAATCAAGAAAAGACAAATTCGTTGAAACTCAACTGCTATTAACCGACCAACCGATTGGTTTGCAGCAGATTCCAAATTATAATGATTCTCTTCCTTTTGCCAAGTTTGATCCAATGGTTCACATCAACTCCGGGGCTATAAATAGGTGAATGTTTGAGGGTTTAGAGGTGTGAAATATTTTGTAAAACTCCTTTTGGAGAGAAAGGGTTGCTCTTGTTTTAGAGTACCTTTCATTGTAATAATTTTTCCTCAATAAATAAATATTTTCGCTCCTTCAATCGTCTTCTTCTTCTTGTTCAAGGACCAAAAGGAGGATGAGTTGATGATGATGAGTTGCAGTGTTTCTCTTTATTTCTCTTTATTATTTCTTTTTCTTTCTTGTTATTTAATTGCTTTGTAGTTTAGATTTAATAGCTTTTGTAGTTTAGATTTAATTGCTTTGTAGTTAGATTAGTTTAGAATTTTTCTTTTCTTTTTATTTTCTTTCTTTTTCTATTTGTTTGAATTTCCCAAGATGTTGAACTAAACTCTTGTGGGGATCTAGGTTGCATGAAACTAGTCTAATCTCTTTTGTGTTTATGAATCATCTCTCTTATGCTTAAAAAATCATGTTTAGGTTAATCAACTAGAGAACTAATCGATAGAAGAAGAATTTGATAGTTTATGCTTTCCTTAAATGGTTTGATAGGCTATGCTTATGAATTCTAGGATTATTATCTTGTTATTACTCTCTTCATGAGTTTGAATTTCAATTAGGTGATAATTTGATAAGTTATGCTTTCCTTAAGTGGTTTGATATCTTATGCTTAATAAATCTAATATGAGATGTGGTAAAAGAGAATTTTTCAGATTATAATTTGAGTTAGCTAGTGGATTCAATTCTAGATTCCTTCATCTCTTATTGAATTCTCGCTCTTTTAATTGTGATTCCTTTCACACACAATCCAAATCCACTCTCTCATCACTTCATCATATTTTCATATTATCTTGAATAAAACCCTAATTGTCACGCATAATTTGAGAACCGAACTTGAATCAATCACTTCCTATTTCCGCTCCTCGTGGGATCGACAATCTTAAATACTATAACTTGACAATGGTTGTGCACTTGCGCTATATAAAGGTAAACACTCGCTTTTGCCCATCAAAAGCCATGTCGGAACCGTTAAGTAGGAATTTTTCTTAGTTCTTTAACTTGTGTGTTTGTCTATTGTGAATGACAAAAGGAGCTTGAAGGCAAGGAGTTGAAGATTCGAGATGAAGGTTGCCTCCAACCAGGCTTTGCATTGCTTTTGTGCGTAACTCTTCTCTCTAGTATTTTTAATTCCACCCTATAGGTAGTTCATCACATTAGAGACAATTAGGTTAATATAAAAAAAAAACGACTTTCTTTTCAACCATAATTAAAAAAAAAAAAAATTTTTTTCTCTCATCCTTTTAGTTGCTTTTAATTTCTAGGGTCGCATTGCATATAATAGTAGGAATTCACCAAAGTGATTTGAGCATTTTGAATTGACACTCACTTGAAAATATTTTTAAGGGCAAAACCCATTAATCAAGATAAGGTGAGGGATTTCATCACTTTCCTTCAAAAATCACCGATTCCTCACTACACAAACCCAAGCTCTCTAAAAGAATTAGACGCTGGTCCCTAAGGATTCGAAAGCTCAATAAGGAACAAGAAATTCTTGAGTGAACCGGTCTAAGTTTATTTGGATTAATTGGTGTCTAAGGCAAGGTTTAGGGGTTCGCGTAGTTACCGCAAGGAACGAGGTACTTAATTGATCTTTGATCTCCTCTAGTACTATCCTTACTGGCTAATTACCCAATGAACCGATTTTTTCACTTAGGAGTTTTGGTTAGAGAGCCTAGCCGAAGGCTTAACCCTAGAAGGTGATTGAAAAGTGATTGCCTTGATTTGTTAATTTTTCTTTTTTTTTCTTTTTTCTTTCCTCTTTCTTTTTTTCACCATCTTTTAACTTTTTAAAAAAAAAAAAATCTCTTGATTTTGGTTCATCAAACAAACTGTTAATAATACCAATCGCTTAGTTCGCTCGATTCAACTTCTCAACCAAACGAAATGGCCAATCCTCCCGCTCTTCAAGATATCTCATACCCAACTAGGAATGCTATCCCTTCATGCATTAAGCTTCCAAGCAAATGGAACTAATTTCAACCCCACCACATTTCATCAACATGCTTCCAAAATTTTAGGAACAAACCAAGACGATATATTTTCATCTCTCAATTTGAAGAAGTCCGCCTCATGATTAAAATGAAAGACCTAACTGAGGATGCAATTAAGCTTATTTATTCCCTTCACTCTTAAGGACAAAGCAAAAATGTCAGCAAACTTACCCACGATTCGATTTCAACCTCGGGCTGATTTTGTAAAAGTTTTTCTAAAAAATTCTTCCCAATTCACAAAACGTCAAGCTCTCGTAAACGATTCAAAATTTTAGGATTGTCCCGTGAGCCATTCGAAGTATTTCGATAGGTTTAAGGATCTCCTCATCCAATGTCCTCACCATGGTCCGAAAATGGCGATTGTGCCAAATCATTTACAAAGGATTGGACTATCCCGCAAAAACTTCCTTAGAGTCTATGTGTCAAGGGGATTTTATGAAGAAAAATGCGATTTGATTTCTTAGAGAGTCCGTGGAAAACCATGCAATGGGAACACCGGATGACCGGTGCATCGGTTCCTCGCCAAATCTAGTGGTCCTTCCTTAGAACGAATATAGCCGCGAAGCAAAGATGGCGACGATCATGCGTAGGCTAGAAGCTCGAATCAAAGAACGCTCCCCGCCAAGTCAATCAAATCTCTCGCCCAGTTGTCACAATTGTCACCCCATCTCATGTTGCCGATGAATGCCCTTTTAGGATCCGATCACCACTAGATCGTTAACGCCGCATTCCATTCTCCTAGAAATGATCCTTTTGTCCCAACCTACAATCCCGGCGGAATCATCCCAACTTTATGGAACCAAGGAAGTTACCCCAAATCAAAACGCCAATCCCACCTCAAACCAACAAATTCTAGGGGAAACACGATTCGCTCAATCCACCAAACAATTTCCATCACTCAAATCTACCTTTTTCAAATTTCCTCCTCATCAATCTTCTAACCTCTAACATCAGAAAAACGCCTTGGTGTCATAGAAAAGGGTTTAGAAGCCATGATCAAAACCACCACCAACCTGACTCAATCATCCAACACTCTAAATTCCTTCATGCAAACAACTAACCAAGCGATCAACTCAACACTCAAGCCATAGCCGATAGAAACCCAACTAGGCGCCTAGCAAACGTGAGTGAAAGAGAAAGGAACATTTCCAAGTCAACTCCGGGTTAACCCTAACAACACCGGTTCAAACCCAAATCACCTATCTCGTAAATGCAATCCATACGTTGAGATCCGGAAACGATGAGATAAACGTCAAGCAACACTTCAAACTTCGCCTCCCATCCAACACACTCCTTCCGATGACCAAGACGAATCGGAACTGAGTCTAATCCAGATAGGAATACACCTGCACCCTTTCCAGATAGACTTAGACATAGGAAAAACTCTCCCCAAGTAGAGAAAATCCTAGAAACTTTCAAACAGTCAAGATCAACATCCCTCTCTTAGATGCAATGGAACAAATTTCTTATGCAAAATTCTTAAAAGATTTATGCACTAAGAAAAGAACCACAAATGTTCCAAAGAAAGTCTTTCTTCGCTAATATCGCTGACATGCTCTCAAAGCCCACCCCTTTGAAATATAAGGATCCGTGTTGTCCTACTATCCCGTATAATAGGAAACACCGTCATTGATAGGGCATTACTAGACTTAGGAGCTAGTGTAAACCTTCTTCCCTTTCAGTTTATCACAGCCTAGGTGTAGGAGAACTTAAACCCACAAGATGTACCCTACAATTAGCCGATAGATCCGCGGAAGATTCCCAAGGAGAGGTAGAGGATGTTTTGATCAAGGTTGGAGAATTCATTTTCCCTCGTTGATTTCATTGTCCTAGAGATGCACTGCTCCCAATCTCAAGGGTCAAATCCCAAATATCCTAGGAAGACCATTCTTAGCAACCTCAAATGCTTTAATCAATTGTAGAACCTGGTCTTATGAAACTATCTTTTGGAAACATGATCCGATCTCAATATTTTCAACTTAGGAAGACAAACTCAGTGATCCATCCGATCAACCCTTAGAGGTAAACTTCATTCGTGGTATTTCCAAAGTGAGCAACAAGAAGAGAAGTGTAGTTCGAGACTGCTTTTTCGACCTAGTCATGGAGGAAACTGTCGACCAATATAGGACTAGATTCACCAATCAATCATGTCTCTCAAATCACCGGCAACGAGCCATTAGATATCGAAATTAACTCAACTTGCCCTTCCATCGAGGAACCCCTAAGTTAGAGCTCAAACCACACCAAAATCTTGAGTATGCCTACTTAGGGAGAATGAGAGTCACCGCTCATATCTCTTCAAAATTGACACTGTTCGTAAGGAAGCCTCTTAGTCGCTTTAAGAGAATAGGGAAGCCATTGGATGGACCATGGTGATATTAAGGGATTAGTCCAATCATTGTTCAACACCGAATCCACTTGATTGATGATGCCAAACCTACTAGAGATCCTCAACGAGGTTAAACCCAAGAATGAAAGAGGTCGAAAGACATTCTAAAATGTCTCGATCATGGGATCATTTATCCCATTTCAGATAGTTCCCGGTAAGTCCGTCCAAGTAGTTCCAAAAATCGGGATCACCGTGATCCAAAATGATGCTAATGAACTAATTCCCACTGAATCCAAACCGGTTATGAAGTCTCAGATTGACTATAGAAAACTCAACTTAGCTACCCGAAAGATCACTTCCCTTCCTTTCATAGACCAAATGTTAGAACGCTTAGCAGCATGAGTTCTATTGTTTCTTGGATGGATATTCAGGTTATATTCAGGTCCCCATTGCCCCGTAAGATCGAGAAAACCACTTTCACATGCCCATACGAACCTTTGCATATCGCCGATGCCCTTTGGGTTGTGTAACGACCGCCACATTCCAACGCCGCATGATTAGTATCTTCTCGACATGGTAGAACGCTTTCTAGAAATTTTCATGGATGACTTTTCCATCTTTGGCACACATTCTCGAATGTTTGAATCATCTTCGACCGGTCCTATTACGATGTAGGGAGAAAATCGACTCTTAATTGGGAGAAATGTCATTTCATGGTCAAAGGCATTGTCTTAGGTCATGTCATTTCCAATAGGGGTATCAAGTTGACAAAGCTAAGGTAGATCTTATTTCAACCTTCCTCCAAAAATGTTAAGGATGTCGATCATTTCTTGGTCATGCCGGTTTCTATAGACGCTTCATCAAAAATTTTAGCAACATTGCTAGACCTTTGACCAATCTCTTAGCTAAGGATACGCCATTCAATTCTCCCTTGAATGCCTCAAAGCTTTTGATTATCTGAAAGAACTAACCACGTTCATCATTCATGCACCATTTGACCTTACCCTTCGAATTAATGTGTGATGCATCCGATTCTAATTGGTGCTCTTTCTAGGACAACGTATTGATGGAAAATCGCATGTAATCTACTATGCCGAGGGACACTAAACGATGCTCAACAAAATTACTGCCATCGAAAGAATTTTTAGCCGCCGCCTTTGCCTTAGAAAAATTGGTCCTATCTCATCGGTCTTTGACCAAAATATTCACGATCACGCACTTAAGTATCTTTTGACCAAGAAGGATGCTAAAGCACGGCTCATTAGATGGATTCTCCTACTTGTGAGTTTGACATTTGATCCTTGACAAAAAGGCATAGAAAACCCCGTGGCGATCATCTCTAGACTTCCAAATGCACCAACATCAAATGTCCCAATCAATGAACTTTTTCCGCATCGAACAACTCCTACAAATCCAATCTGCTCCATGGTTTGCAGATATTGTCAATTACTTAGTCACTAAACAGCCCTCTCATTGGTCTAAACAGATAGATCTCGCTCGTCGTAAAATACTTCTACCGATGATCCATATCTCTTAAGCATCGTCTCCGACGATTTTTAGGAGGTGTATTCCAAATGAAGAAACTAGGAGTGTTCTATCTTTTGCCACGAGCAAGCATGTGGGGCCACTTTGGCTCAAGAAAAATAAAAAATTCTCCGGTGGGCTATATTGGCCAACCGTTCAAAGATTCCTATGAGTTTTGCAAAACTCAGAACTGTCGCCTCTTAGGTAAAATCACTAGAAGAAATATGATGCCCTTACAACCCATTTTAACTGTTGAACTTTTTGATTTGTGGGGTATAGATTTCATGGGACCTTTTCCAAATTCCTTCGGTAATATGTACATTCTAGTGGTCGCCGAGTATATGTCGAATGGGTTGAAGCGGTTGCTTGCAAGACTAATGATAACAAGGTTGTTGTTCGGTTTCAAGGAGAATATTTTTCACGATTTGGTGTGCCCCAGCAATAATTAGCGATAATGGTACACATTTCGCAAACCGCTCCTTTGAGGCATTAATGAGGAAGTACTGATCACACACAACCGCCAACTCCTTATCACCCTCAAACCAAGGTCAAGTAGAGGTCACAATAAAGATCAAACAAATTCTCGAAAAACAAGCCACAACAAAGGATTGGTCCTTAAAACTCTGCGATGCTCTATGGGCATATCGAACGGCCTTTAAAACTCGCTTAGAAATGTCACCGCAAGATGTTGTTTTGGAAACCGCCATTTACCGCTTGAGTTAGAACAAAAGCAATGTGGGCAATTAAACAACTTAACCTTTATTTAGACTTGGCAGAAAAATGAGAATGCTTCAATTAAATGAGTTAGAGGAAATTGAAACGATGCATATATAAATTCAAAATTTATAAAGAGAAAACCAAGGTTTTTCACGACAATTCAATATTACGAAGAAACTTCACACCGTGACAAAAGTTTTACTTTACAACTCAAGACTACACATTTTTCCGTAAATTAAGATCACGCATGGTCGACCATTTATTGTCACTCAAGTTTTCTCACATGGGGCTATCGAGATTAAAGATCCTAAAATGATCATGTTTTCAAAGTGAATGGTCAACGCTTTAAAACCTTTTTAGAATCTTCTACACTTGAGAGGAGGAGGTGTTTGTTCTCCATGAGCCACACTATCCGTAATCCAAAAAAAAAAAAAATCTTGTAAATCGTATAATACGAAAAAAAAAAAAAAAAACAACTATTGGTTTCGCCTCCCTCGCATAATGTGTAAATGCAGCTTTTCTGTTCCAGTCATCCCAACATCCAGTAAGCTTCCACTCTTCTCCATGACTTTCTCAGATTTACATTGAGGACAATGCAAATTTTAGTGTGGGGTGGGACTTAGTCGAATTTCTCTCAGATTTTAGTCATTTTTCATTTTCTCATTTTTCATTTTCTTTTTCTTATTCATTTTTCATTTTTCTTTAAAAAAAAAATTTGTCACTTGCCAACTTAATAGAGTTGATTAATGTTCATGTAAAAGTCGGATGATTGTCATTGATTTGAATTTGTTTACGCCTCTTTTTGCCTACAACAAAATTCAAAAAGAAATTGCCTTTATTTTAAGGCGATAATGAAAATCAAAAAGATTGCGACTTCTCCTAAACAAACACAGGATCTCATATGTCGAGGTCCCGCTATGCGGGTTCTTTGCCCGTGTCGGACTTTTGTGTCCGTGGACCATCACAAGCACTCGATCCGTAGAGACCCTGCCTCGAACTACAGATGTAAAGGGGCTCGCTTCACGAAGGAAACGGCTACCGAGGGATCACACTCACGAAGGAGAGGATCACCGAAGGTGGTGAGATCTACTAGGAGAAATCACGCTTATCCCGAGATTAAGACGGCTTAATCTAGAGGGTATCTCAGAGTTCGACCCGACTGCTACCTTTTGCTTATAGATCCGACATCGATTCTGAGCTCGCCGTTCTAACCGCAAGCCGATTACTGTGATCTCGCAAGAATTCTTCTAAGTCCGCAGCTCTTCCAAATCACCAAAAACAAGCCTCCTAAGCCTTGAAATTCCCCCAAATCCAAGACCTCCCAACTGAAGTCCCCATGAAGAAGACCCCATTTATACAAATCACGGGAATGTGGCTCCTACCACTTGGCCGAGCCACTCACGTCAGCTAAGTCGGCACCGGCTGCTGGGTCGAGGCTCCTACCAAAGTGGCTTCCAGCCTCTGCCAGCTAAGTCGAGGCACCTCGGCTTGTTGGTCGAGGTGGTTTCGGCCAGTGGCCGAGCCACCTTCTGGCCAGCTTCGCCGGTGTAGCCTTGCTTTTTTCGGGCTGCGCTACCAAGCCCTCCGATTCTTCAGCACTCACGACTCTTTCGGCCTTCCGCTTAGTTTTGTTCTGTGATGTCGCCATTGTTTGAGTTCGTGGTCCGGATCAATTTCGTAGCTCCGGGACGCCATTGCATCGACGGACTATATCGCCCGTTGATTCTCGCCTCATCGACGCTTGAGCGACCAACTCAAGACGCCGCTTCATTGTCTGCGACGCCTTGCCGACTTCACTTCATGTGCTCGCCGACTCGCTTCACGCTGCTTTGTCATGGATGCATTTTGGCGACGCCGGGTTTGTCGAATGGATCGCCTATTGTCAACCCATCGCCACGAAGTTTCGCTCGGGTAATCGATAAGCAATTTTTATGCCTACAGATACCCCTCCAAAGCCGCCTGCCTCGATTCTGATGAGTCCGATGCTTTGACATGATGGTTCCCGCCGGCCTACCGAGGGTCCCAAAGATAGCTTCAAATCTTCATTCTTTCTATCATCCAGCTTTGTAGGATTCCCTCGATAAGATCACTTCTGTCGATTTATTGTCCGACCGCTTGTTATCTTGACTCGGCGGTGGGTGAGTTTTGTTTGTAACTCGTGGTCGCTGGTCGCTGTTTGACTAACCATCGATTTTTGACTTCTCCGTATGCCCAACTCCTTGTTGCAACGCTATCGTGGTCGTAATACATGGAACTTCATAACCATCACTCTACTAATTCCTCCATCATGACGTCAGTTGTTGGTTTAACTACAGCGGAGGATATGATTATCCGATGTCAACATGACTTTCACTCTTCATCGATTATTATCCTCTCTTGGAGATTATGGTGGAGGACATTAAGGGTTGCCGAAGTTATCCTTAAGAATATGGATTTATTCTCCGTGAACTCCTCGCTGAAATTTTGGAAATAGTTTATACTGTAATCCTAGTTGGAGTAGGATCGGGCTTACGCCGCTGATCGGCCGATGCATCCGACGATCGAAGTTATCCCTAAGAATATTTTTGTGAAAATATTCTTCCTGAACTTCTCATAAATTAGGAAACAGCTTTATACCGTAATCCTAGTTGGAGTAGGATTAGGCGACGCTGCTGATCGGGCCGATGCAATCCGCACGATCGAAGTTATCCCTAAGAATATTTTTGTGAAAATATTCTTCCGAACTTCTCGATAAATTGGGAAACATTTTATACTCGAATCCTAGTTGAGTAGGATTAGGCGACGCTGCTGATCGGGCCGATGCAACTACCGATCGAAGTTATCCCTAATGCCGATCCACCAAAATGCAAAATGTTGTATTAGTTTCATAGGCGGAACCCATCATGGCTCATTGGTAGGGTCCAAACGGATTAGATACAGCTCGGATATGATACTTATCATATTTGTATCCATTCTACGTCTGGGATCACGGATATAAATACACATATCTTGTGAGGCGAATTGAAGTTTTTCTATGGGGACACATATACAATAATAAAAACAATTAATAAATATATAATATAAATATTCAAATAGAAAAACTTATCTATACAGTATCTCCATACACAATACTCATTTTCTTGATTACTAAGCGTACTTTTGGATGGATGATAGCTTATTCGGCTGAGAAGCTTGTTGGGCCGAAATGGGTAAGTGGTGAAATGTACATGCCTAAGTAATCTGAGGGCACCTATAATCTACGGAGGCAGGTCTTAAAATCAAGGTAAATTTTTAAGAGTCTAAAACATATGTGGGGCA
>CM022709.1:6508652-6561962 GCA_012295165.1 Asparagus setaceus
TTCATTATTTCTTTATTAGCCCGCAAAATAAGATAAAATGATTATTAGTAATATCGTTATTCATATAACATAGGTAATAAGGGTATAAAATGTAATTAAAATGTGATAATCACCCAACAAACAAACCCTTCGCACCACTTTTGCCACCGCCACACCTCGATTCACGGTGTCTAGCCTCAGCGCTTTACGCCCATTGCCGACGTCTTCACCGATCACACCGCTCAAACCTCCACGAACCGTCAACTCTCGCTCTGATATCACTTGTTGGGATTTGTAGATCTCGCAAAAACCCCGAAAACTACTAAATGTGGCAAATAGAATCTCACACAAGATTTAGCATAGAAAACCCTCAACAGGAAAAAACCACAGGATCGAAAACAATCCACTATCACCACCAAATTACAATCTTTTGCATGGACAAAGACTGGGAAACCCTCTCTCTCACAATATCCTTGAACCCGGTTATACCCTCGGTTAAACCACAGTTACAAGAATATTGTATCTCTTTACTCTAATAAAAACCCTAGAGTAGGATGTCTTATTTAAAGACACCCTTGACTTGCCAATCAAGTCAACTTGGTCTATAAGAAAACTGCTAATTGGCAAACCTGGATCCAACTTGAAGTTTGAGTTAGCACCCAACAAAGGTTATTCAATCCTTAAATAGAAAGAAATATAAATTATTTCTCCCCAATATGATATTTCTCTCTCTCTGAAAATCTCTCTCTTTCTGAACAACGGATAATTTTATCAAATAAAGTGTGTTAATTGCTTTTGGTCAGACTCAATAACGTTTGTCACAGTAGAATTACAATATAAGAAAACACAAGGCATAAGAACCTTAGACATGCAAACTAGCAAAAATTACAAATATATGCCATACATTTAATAACAGAAAGATGCCAACATCTATGTCTCTTGTAGAATGCAACAACTACTTAAAAATTATCAGATTTGAGAGATGGAATGAGAAAGAATCCCCAAACAACTTGAGGTAAATCACTGCAGTCTTTAATGTCACTTTTTCATTATTATGATTGTTTTAATCTTTAACGCTAGATTTCTCACTATGTTCTTTTGATGCAGTTGAGGCATACACAATAAATAGTAAACAAACATGTGCATTCTTTGATTCAAGAGAAAATGAAAGTTTGACAATACAAATTCTATTGTTCGAGGATTGCACACAACAAACAAATGAGGATCCTATCTCAAAAGCAACTGAATCAAATAGAGAAGAAACAAATCAAAAGAGCAGGGACGAGAACCAGGATAAAGGTAACATCGATAACTAAAAATACTATTCTCAATGTGAAGTATTATTTAAGTATTGAAGATTACTAAAGTGAATATTAAATCGCAGGAGCGAAACAAATAAGAAGATTGGAGATACTAAATTTTGGTGCGACAAACTGTATATGCCCCAGCTGTGATGCTAT
Organism: Asparagus setaceus; assembly: GCA_012295165.1. Lineage (NCBI taxonomy): Eukaryota > Viridiplantae > Streptophyta > Magnoliopsida > Asparagales > Asparagaceae > Asparagus > Asparagus setaceus. The sequence goes on from CM022709.1 coordinate 6,510,092, forward strand.
AATGTGGTATCAAGGTTTTAAATGTCGGATGTCGGGTTCATGTCGGATAGCTGAAATTCATGTCGGATAGCGGAAATCGGGGATATGTCGGGGGACATGTACTAAATATCGGATTGTCATATCGGATGGATTTCTACTCAATTTTGGTCATCAAGATGGAATGCACTTGTCTTGTTATAGCTTATCCTACTTGAGTTGAGTATTCATCATCAAGACACGAGTTGTTTTCCATTTCTTGAAGGGAAACGGTGAAATATTATGCCAACAAATAAACAAAATACACATTGTCAAACTAAAACTTTCAAGTGCCTTGCATAAAATTAACATAAAGTAAAGTGCCTTGCATAAAATTGACATAAAGTGTTAGATTTTGATTGATTTCAAGCTACGGTTCAAACTTATTGTTTACATCACACTTTTATAAATTCACAATTTCAATTTGTAGAAACGAAGACTAACGAGAGGAGATCACGGTGGAAAGAGAGTAACATTTTTTTCTTTGCCCTAATCTATATTATATGCTATCGGGTTACTATGGGAACAAAAGGCTAAAAAAATTTAATCGGGTTTGGGTTTTGAGTACTAAATCCAAACCCCAATACTTATCAACTCAAAAAAAATAACAAAAAAAATAACAAAAACTACCGATTCGATTTTTCAAGTCCGAAAATCTACCGATATGTCCGCAATATCCCCGACATGTCCGACATGAACCCCAAAACGATATCCGACTTGAAATGGCCATATCCGTGTCGCTCTAGCCTCTAATCCGACATGTCGGCCGACATGTCCGACATGTCGGCCGACATTTAAAACCATGTGTGGTATGAAGAAAGAAACCAAAAGTGCTGGTAACCCTAAAAACCAAAATTTCTCAACCTGCGTGGGCCATTGGCTCACTATGATATTAAAGTAATTTTTGATGGGGGAGGGCCCGCTACAGTAGCTTGCTACTGGGGTCGTTGAGCGTCGCCCATGCGTTGCACTACTGCACGGGCCTAGCGCACCCCTACCTAAAAAAAAACCCTAAAAACCAAAATTTCTCAAACTTCCATCCACTAGAAAGCCACCAACCATAGTACAGAATCTGTTGACCAGCAATGTGGACACACTCAATGTTTGCTTTCACTTTGATAGGGGTAGAGTGGATAAGTCTATCAACGACGGAGGGGGTCTATACTGCTTCAGACTCAATGGTCAGAATCACCATAAAATCAGGAAGTTACTACTGTACAAAGGGACATCACCAAAGTTTAGCCAACTTTATATATTTGACACAGACAATAAAATCTCCAACTGGCTAGATGTTGTTTTAAAGGAGGGGGATCGGTCACATCTAGACGAAATGATTGTGCTTGATCTAGTGAAAATGTTAGATGAAAACAATCATCTGGTCAAAGCATTTCGAATGTCTCGGGAGAGGATAAAAGAGAACAAGCTTTTGCCCATCACCATAATCATCAAAAATTCAAGAATTGCAGATGGACGTGACCAGAACATGCCATCGGCGTCGAAAATAGCAGGCTTGCTACCTTTAAACTTAGATAATATCGTCGAATTAGAGATGCCGCCGTGAGTGATGAGGTACTTAGATTAAAAAATCAGTGACTTGAATCTAATCTTCATGGCATTGCAATACCCACTCCTATTCCCTTATGAAGAAGATGGATTCCGCCTTGGAATTAAACTCAACATCAAATGTAAAGTAGCATCTAATTGCGAGAGAACCTTACATTAAGATCTGCACTTCATGCTATGCTAATTTTGATAGGGATTGGCAAACAACAACTTCCTATTGAGAAGCTTTAGCCATTAGGGACCTATGATTTGCATACTTAACAATAAGAACCTGAAATTTAACATATAAGAGAAGTCATGTATGCGTTTATGTAAATACATTTTGAAGCCAAAAGGTTCACAGTTCAAATACCCAAAATTAACAACCACGAAGTTTCATATCTTTGCTCAAAATGTAGATATATATTGGTTCCTTACTGAAAAATTAGCATATAAAAATAAATTTTTGGATTGGTCACTTCACTTTAATTGATTTTGACTTTCTTTTAAAGTAACCTTTTATCAGAATTGCAACATTATTAGCTTATAGTTAAAATTTTTGAAGCTGTAGTAATATTGTTTAAGAATAAATGTGGAAAGATTGGATTTTAACAACTTGGGGCATATACACGTTTCATGTACTGTAGTATAACGTGTATTTGATGAGGAATATATTTGTTTACATTGGTTACTGTTTCTTGAGACTGCTCTTTGGGGACTAATAGACTTCAATTTATGCTATTTTGCCATGATTTGAACTTATCTTATTGGTAAATGATTGATATGATGAAATCTGTGGTTAGCTTTTGATTAGGATCAATGTTATTGATATACTATCATGATATAGCAATGTTACTTTTATAGTGCAGTCCTTTGGTAAAGTAATAATGATATTAACGTGAAAAAGTTTATTTTGATCACAGAAATAATGGAATGCAAAGGCTATTTGTGAGAAGCGAAGGAAATGTATTGGAATTTCTAGAAAGGCAGAAAATTGTTCCATTCAAACTTATTATTATCATGAATTTTCTATGCGTCCGTAAAACAATAGCTAAAGTTATTCCTTGCATCAAGTTTAAATGTATTTATTATTTCAGATTTTATTTGTGACAAAAATTACATATGATTTGGCCACAGCTGTGTACTATTGCTCTCACGTATGACTTAGATTTACATTTGTTCATATTAGATTTTTATTGTGCTTTTGTACTGTATTGATACTTTTCCTTTGCTTTTGTTTTATATTGTGTCCTTTCTTATTTTGAGAGGATTTAACATCATAATTAGTTTCATCTGGACCCTTTACACACTGTATTTTTCTAATTCATCATGGTTTGTTTGATAAATCATGAATTTCCGTTGTTGCTTATGTGGGTTTTTTAATACTTTGCACGGTTTATTCACTATTATTTCTAGGCTTCATAAGAGTCCCTCTTGCTTCTTCTTTTGTGTTTTATTTACATATAGTTGTACCTACTTAATGCACGATTCGTTTCCTGCTACATGTTTTATTGATTCAGTTTAATGCTTGAAGAGTAACTGTTATTGATTGTGCACAAGATTGGTCATAGGAACATGTTCATGTGCAACTTGGAGAAGGGCATTTGAGTGAGCGTATTGAAAATAGGAATTCACTATACTTCAATAGTTTTTGTTTTTTCATGTTTTAAATTTCTTGCTCAATTTTTTAACAAAAATCTATTATAATTTGATATGGATAAAAGTGCTCTTTGTAATTTAAAAGGTCCAGGCAATAGATGGTGAAGATAAAAGTGGTTTGACATTTGACTGTGTCACTTGAAATCAGTCAAACATGAGTTTTCTTTGCAAATATAGCCACCTATGGGATCAGTTTGTGATGTTTATGCATTTAACATGAAAAGACTATCAAATCTCACTCTTTAACCGACCATGCGGGCACGGGCATAACAGTTGTAGTAGTAGGTTGAGATAAATATGTGGATGATTTTCATTATTGGTTGGCCTTTGGCATATTTCTTTGTAAAATACTTGTTTATATGAAGTTTGTTCATTTTTTGAAAACATATGCATCTCAATGTCAATATACCGGTGTATAACGGGATAAGTAAGCCATCTAAATAGCGCTCAAAGTGCCTCTATAAGGTTTATTTTAGCACTTAGCCCAAAATTTTAGGTCTTCATATCCTAGTACCATGGGATTAATAAAAGTGGGGATACCGTGTCAACTAGGGTATTAAGTATTGACCGTATTAAGACATGGCTTGCTTATTGCATGAATCTATATTTTAAAAAAATGTTGCATCAAATATGAGAGTTCATTGATGGTTTTCTACTATTCTAATATTTTTCTTATCAAGTCAAAATATTTTAGCTTTTGCAAACCAGTGTTTAATGTAAAAATTTATTCACTTATTGAGTTATGAGTTCACCTTTTTTTTCCGGAGACTCAAAATTAGATGGAGTTGATTGTTTCCAAATCCTTAGAAGGGAGCAAGGAATAAATTGCAGATTGCAAAAATGCTATTATGTGAAGGATAAATAGAGGCTTCGATGTTTAGTTTACTTTTGGAAGACTGTAGTAATAAGATTTCTTTTTAGGTAGAATCCTATTTTCTAGTTGGGAGAACTTTTGTTTACATCATTTGATTGGATAAATGTAGACTTTTGCTTATGGAGAATAATTGTTGTTGGCTATTGAATTTAATGATGAGATTATTTTGGTGGTCATCTGATGAATGTATTTTTTGGAGAATATTTTAACCGGTTTAGTCCGGCTCCAATGTTCCTTCGAAATCTTGAAATTTGGGGTCGTGACAAACTTCATGATCTTGCCAAATTATTTGGAATTGGTGGAAAGTTGTATATCTTTGTTCCTTGACCTTGAATCCTTGACCATCAATTCTTTTCATGCATAAACTATTTCTTTTATTTGTTTTAGTTCTCTCTTTTTTCTTGTCTCTTTTAAATATCTTTTAAGGTTAACAACTTAATACACATTAAAAACTTAGTTAAGGTTTATTTTTAACTCAGCCTATGTTTTGATTTTCTGTTATATCATTCTCTTAATTTCCTAATCAGTTTTATTTATTGATTTGGTCTGTTAATTTTAGTTAATCCATCAACTCCTTGAATGTGGACTTCAGAAATTCAAGGAGTTAAACACTGCATCATTTCACATTTCCTGACTTGAAAGAGAACTTGAATTCTGTGGATTATGCTGCTCGGCTAGTAAGCTCATATGCTATAGAAATGAAGAGTGACAAAAATCTCAAATAGATTCATCGAGCAGCATAGTTGTACCCAAAAATTTTGTTACTGTGAGATATGTAAAAGAAAAGTTCGTTACTCTAACCTGAATCAGACGTTTTGTTGAAAAGCAATGGCATTGACATCCCGACTAAGAATAAATAAATGAATTTCCACAATATAATTGTTTTTCATGCCAGTAAAAATTTTTTGTTGCTAATGCTTCTAGTTCTCAGGTTCCCTGGTGTGTTCCCCTCTTTATGAGGTGGTCATGATATTTCAAGCTTGGAATGTTGCTGGATGTTGATCCTTCGCTCACTTCAACCTAGAAGAGTTGATGGATTAACGTTTCGCAGAGGAATCAATGAAATCGACTTCTCCCGTAAAAAGTAACTGAAATATTGAATACTAGCCAGCACAAGGATGAACATATAATCGAAATAAGAACTTGGCTGGGAAATAAATTTGTTATATAGGAAATTGAAAAGCAATTTGTCAGATAGTTAAGGCATTCCCACATCAAATGAATCATACTCTATCTGTAACCTTTAGGTGTATTTTGTAATTATATATATATATATATATATATATATATATATATATATATATATATATATATATATATATATATATATATATATATAAAGATATGAAGGAATGACTAAGTTTTTGCTTACATGGTAGAAGGTCATTCCCATCCACTCATTCAAACAACCATATTCACACGAAATGGAGAGTAATTTAATGAGACATCTCACCACCAAACACAAAATTTCATGGCAGACATTCTCCTACATTCTCTCTCTCTCTATATATATATATATATATATATATATATATATATATATATATTATGTATATGCCATATTTATGATTCCTCATATATAATGATGTGGCACAATTTCTACCAAGATAAGCATGAAGATTTTTCTCCTACTTTATTAACTTGGTGGAGATTGTGTCATATCATCAGATATGAGGAATCTCCTCAATGACATATGATACTATTAATCTATATATATATATATATATATATATATATATATATATATATATATATATATATATATATATATAGAAGCTCTATTTAAGTTTAAAGAGACGACACACAAGACCAACTTTTCTAACCACTCATCTTGCTTTGGGATCCGTGAAAGATATAAAGGCCACTTTGAGATTTGTGCATCACAAATCTACAGCATTGAATGAAAAAAGTTTGGCACCACTATTCATTATTAACTTAAGCTCATGTGAGCCTTACTCTCTCTCTCTCTATATATATATATATATATATATATATATATATATATATATATATATATATATATATATATATATATGATAGTTGGCTCAGTTACATTCCGTGCAAACTATATTCAAATTCATGGTAATAAATATCAATTTAGTTCGAGGAATTTCTGTTCTCATATAAGTTTGAGACTTTAACCAGGGAATGTTCTGTTTAGTTTGACAGGGATCTGGAAAGTATGATGAGGTTTATCTTCTCAAGATATTAAAGGGGACAAGCATTATTGGTATATTGTTTACTTTTGAAGAGAGTTATTATAGATTTAAAGGCTTTACTACCCTTTAGGAGAGATTATGGATGTTATGTGATTCATTAATTAAACGTTAACAAGTTTCAACAACTATTCTCTCGTATTTTCGTTGCATGAAATGTGTTGATGAAAGGTTAAATGGCAATTTCCATACTTTTGGGGGCCTAATTTAAAGACAATAAAGATTTAAGAGTTTTTTCCCCTCCTATATCAGTTCCTTTAGTTTTTTATAAATTAAAATTAGTCCCTTGAGTCATTGAAATTTCCCCAAACTGTTATATCTTGCTACACAGCTATTCTTGATTGACAACTCTACAAGAATTGGGGAATTTATAGCGATTTCAATCATTTGAGTGACTAATTTCGGAGCAAGTTATAAGAATTGCGGGACCTGATGGCATTTTCAATGATTTGAGGGACTAATTTCAAAAGAGTAAAGATTTTGTGGACTATGATCGTAAACCCCAAACAATAAACAACTGAGCCTCATGTACCCTCAACCCAAGCGCAAATTATTGTTCGAAGTTGCTATTGAACTGCTCCATAAAATCTTGGTACAAGCGACATAAGCACCCATCTGAGGAATGGTTAACTGAGAAGGCACTTCAACTGTTTGATAAAATGTCCATATGAAAACGTCCATCCAAAATTGGTAGCAGAGCTCAACCGAGTCGAGTGCGAGAGCTTCACACTAACAAAAGATACAAGCATCCAAGGTATGATTAGTTGTTCTCTTTCATTTAAAGTGCTCTTTAGCTGTTCGATAAAATGCCCAGATGAGATGTCATTAGATTTCTGAGCTGACTTGCCAACTAGAGGTCTCATACTACATTACTACTACCCTACCTTTTTACATCTTTGATTAAGTGTTCGGTGACACTTATCACCCCCTCAACTATTTTCCTGTGTGCAATTTGTATCCATCTCGAAAGATAAAGAATTCAGAGTGCTAACTGCTACTGGCCAGTGGGGGTATGGATGAGGGGGTTATCTAGAGTTCAGCCTTGATTAATTGAAGATATAGACGTTAATGAATTAAAATAGAAGATAGTGCGTTTCACAATCTAGCTCTCTATACTAATCGATGGAATGGATCCTTTTGTTAACTGAAAAGCAAAGTGATTGCGCGAGATATGACAATAAATTTTATGAAGAATGAGTTGCATCTATTTTCCTAGTTTATTATTTTCAGACTAACTACTCCATATATCTCATGTAGTAGAAGTGAAGCTGTTCGCATTCTTTGATTTAGTTATAAACCTTTGCTATGTTTTGCACACTTTTTTTGTTGGCTTGCTTGGAACATTCCTGAAAACTAAGCAGATTAAGAAATTAGAAGTAGCATCATCTACGGAATTTCTAAGCTTAGGCATTTATAATTCATCTGGTACTATAATAATTCACAAAAATAAAAGTTACAAATTATGATTGCAGTAATTATTAACAATATATATTATTCTAACCAAAAGTTATTCAACAATAACTAGCATTATATGAAACACTTGTTAATAAATAATAGTGAGTCAAAAATATAAAATAGTAGTTATATCATCAAAACGTATAAATTAGATACTTGTTGATTATGAAAAACTTGGTTTTAGTTTAGCAACTCAATACTTTACTATTAGATCATTATCCTAATTTTGCTTATCGTATTCTTTTCTCATAATGTGAATATCCCAAAGCGTAAATCAACAAGGATGCATTCAATGGGATTACATCCAATACGTACGTTTAACTGGTAGTTAAACAATTTGGAAATAAAAAAAATTGCAGTGTTAATTCAATATTCTCCAGTTTGAACGTTAAACTTTTAGGCTCTTTCAATTTACCTTGTTTTAAGCAATAGCTTGTCAGGTTTGTAGTTGGAATTCTGACTCATAGACTTGTACGCAATCACATGGCTCATAAGGAACCCTCATCACCAAGTTTGAAAATTCTAAGGGTTTTGTCTTTAGACCCAAAGTTTTACTAGGATTTATGTTTAAAGCTAAGTATTTTTATTTATACTTTTAAACCCAATCATCTTTTCTTTTGTCTTTAAACCCAAATAGTATAATTCATAGTTAAAATATGTTATATTTGTACTTTTAGAAGGTAAAACCCCAAAATACCCTCACATCTCTTCAAAACTCTCTCTCTCTCTAACATATGAAATTAAAATCAAAATGTTTAATTTTTTAGTATTATTAATTCTTATTAATTTGAATAAACAATCATGAAGATTTATGAATAATCATGTAAAAATTGTGATGCTATAGTTTTCCCAAATGCTTATGTGAATTTATGCTATGAAATTGGGAGTTGAGAAATAGGAGAATTTATACTTTAAAATATAAAAGAGATGAATCCTCACCAAAATTAGTATTTAAACCTTAGAAATTAAGGAGTTGAGGATTGTTTAATGGGTTTATGAGAGTTAAAGAAGGAACTAACAGGCAAAAGAGGTGAGAGGAAATTAAATGAGAAAAAGAAAAGGATAAAATTGGGTTTTTGAAAAAAATTAAGGGAGCCACATAAGTATTAAGTATATCTGAGAATTTAGATTTAAAGATAAATACACAAAGTTTATTGGGTTTAGAGATAAAAAAAGTAATTGAGTTTAGACATAAATCACGATAAACTTTTGGGTCCAAGGACAAAAGCCCCAAGCGCTAAAGGGCACGGAATCGAAGCAAAGATAATTAATTGGTTTCCAAGACCCACCATTTTGTTCTCTTATTATTCACTTTTTGGGTCCCCACATCACGTGGTGTGTTTTGTGGTCTCTGTACTCGGTTAATGTTCCCTATTGATCTTTATTATTGACTTGTTGACTTAAAGACTTGAACTGCGCAAGTAGTTGATATTCATCCTCTCAATTTCGTAACCTCTGCAATCAAACTGCAACTAAATGTGGGGTGGAGTGGGGTATATCATAATAATTCGGAGTGTAGATATAAGTCCCCATTTCTTAAGTAATGTAGGAGAACTAAGGAGTTCTCTGCAACTCTCTGCAATCAATGTTCACATCCACTACTTAGAAAGCAAAAGCAAAGAGTGTTCGATACTCATAGAAACATGGTGGTGGTCGGAGAAGCGTTTGTGACCAAAATCATCGGGAAGTTGTTGGAGATCGGTTTCAACTATGCAGCAGACCAGTATTTTGCTCATGATACTAGGATGAAAGTTGAGCTTGAAAGGCTCAGAGATGCTCTTCCTCGTATCCTAGCTGTTGTGGAGATGGCTGAGAGCGGGCAGCAAGAAATTACTGGAGCACTCAAGAATTGGCTGTGCCAACTAAAAGGTGCTGTGGATAAGGCTGACGATGTTCTTGATGAGCTTGATTACCTTGAGCTACAGGAAAAAGTTGAGAAGAAAGCTTCAGGCAGCAAAGAACATGGTCACAGTGGTAAGTCATGGCTTTTTTTTATTAAATGTCAAAATATGAAATTTCGCCTTCTTTTTATCAGTTTTTTATTTCATAATTGAAGGCTAACAACAGATGCTAAAAAATAATTGATTGTTTTTCGAATTTAATCAATAAAAGAAAAGGATGCGGATCCTCTCCAATTAGGTGGTAATTGGAGAGGGTCCAATTCCTCTAATCCCCACCATTTATCTCTAATTTAATGGACAAGATAAATGCCACATAGGATTATGACAATTAAACTAGTGGTTTTGAAACCTACCATTGTGGATTTGGTAGATATTATTTAATTTTTAACAAAATCATATTCCCAAGTGTCTTTATTTCTAATCATAAGTTAATTATATGCATTGTTTGTTTTAATTGAATAATTTTGTTAGCAATCCGATTCATGTATAGTCAATAACCAACAAATAGAAAGTTTAAGAAATTAAAATTTGACGTGTCATAAAAATAATTATAAATTAATTAATTAAAAAATTCGACAAGTGTTCCTGCACACACATTAATAGATGGTTCAAATCATGTTCCCAAGTGTTCCCATGCACATTGACAAGAAAAAAATCGCACACATGAATATAAGAATTATAAATAAAATAAAAATAATTATAAATAATTTAAATTTAAGTTAGAGTTTTTAGTTGACATCTAATTAGAGAGGTTAATTAGAAAGTCGCTTGTAGAAATATTTGAATTTATTAAAATTAAATAATATTACCAATTCACCATCGTGGTTTTCAAAACCACTAGTTTAATTATAGTAATCATATGTGGCATTATCTCGTCTTTTAATTTAAAGATATAGGGTGAGGATTGGAGCAATTAGACCCTCTCCAATTACCACCTAATTGGAGAGGATCCGAATCCAAAAGAAAATGAACTTCTCTCCAATTTCGTATGCAGGCAGGGGTAAAGTGCGTGATTTTCTCTCTGACTCTAAACGGAAAGTTGTGAAAGTTGTAAAAGTTGGTAAAAGAGTCTTCAAATCTGATCCGACTCTCGAGAAACTGAGGGGGGCTGTGAAAAGGCTAGATGATGTCGCAGCGGGTGTAGGAAATTTCATTTCTACACTACAAGAATCCAAACAACTGCATCAACAACTTCAAACTCGGAGCACGGTTCCTACTCGTGAAACTGGACCAGCTCTAACTGAGAGAAAAGTGTTTGGACGAGATGAAGAGAGGGAGGAACTGTTAGAGTGGTTGAGAAAAGATGAGAGCAGTACAAGTGTATCTCTTTTCTCCATTATTGGCCACGGAGGAGTGGGGAAGACCACCCTCACACAACTCGTCTACAATGACGAGAGCTTAGCTAATTCCTTCGAGCGCAAAATCTGGGTGTGTATCTCCACTCCCTTTGATGCGACAAAGGTCATGGCAGATATGATAGAATCCGCCACGGGAAGTAGACCTAAAGTCAAGAGCCTTGCCGCTCTGCAGGAAGCTCTTGAGAAAGAGGTATCGTCTAGGAAATTTCTCCTTGTCTTGGATGACGCATGGAATGATGACAATCGTTCTGAGTGGGATAAATTGTTTGCTCCTTTGAGGAGTGGCCATAAAGGAAGCAAAATCTTGTTAACTACTAGAAATGAGTGGGTAGCAGAAATGGCCGCATTGGCTTTGGAGGGCTCAATAAAGAAATCATTGAAGTTAAATCCCTTATATGGTGATGAGTTCTTATCACTTTTCAAGCAGTATGCATTTGTTGGTGTGAACTCTTATGATTACAGCAAATTGGAATCTATTGGCGAGCAAATAGCAAAAAGGCTTGGGGGCTTACCATTGGCTGCAAAGATGATTGGGGGGCTATTGAATTCTAAGTTGGATAATAATCATTGGACCAGAATTTTGCAAGCGGACAATATATCCGATCAAGCACAGCAGAGGGATGGTGTGATGGCGGTTTTGATGTTAAGCTACCACCATTTACCAATGCACTTAAGACCTTGTTTTGCTTATTGCAGCATCTTTCCTCAAGATTATATGTTTGTCAAAGATGACATGGTCTTCATGTGGATGTCTCTCGGCTTCATTCAAAAATCTTCCCAATATTCAAACGAGACCCTGGAGGACATTGGAAGGGGCTACTTTGACGATTTAGTGAAACTATCATTTCTCGAACAAAATTACTACACAGATGACTACAACATGCATGATCTTTTGCATGATCTAGCACGTAAAGTATCTCAGGATGAATGCTTTAGATTTGTTGGAGACATGTCAATTGACCAGATCCAGATCCCGGATACGGTACGTCATCTGTATTTTGAAACCGACAAACTTGACCTTCTTAAAGATGTAGGCAAACGGAAGAATCTCCGCACACTTGTGTTAGTCTTCAGAGGATATGTTAATGAGTACGCTAAGGATTTTGAAGAAGTGTTTAAATTACTGGAAAGCATTCGGGTGCTGCGCCTAGCTGTTGACGGCATGAATATATTACCAGATGCAATTGGTAACCGGAAGCATCTTAGATATTTGTCAATTCTTCAAGATGTTTGTCAGTTACCCAGTTCATTCTGTAGGCTTTACCACTTGCAGGTCCTTGCTGGTAAACGTTTTGGTACTCAATCTGTTCTTGGCTTGAATAATCTTATTAGTTTGAGACACCTGATACCATGTGAATTTTACTATAAAAAAATCGAGGGGATTGGCACATTAACTTCACTTCAACGTTTGTCGTTCGCTGCTAATGTTTATAAAATGAGCGAATTGAAGGACCTGGGAGATTTGCGTGAACTGAAGATCTGTGGCCTTGAGAATCGAAAACATGACGAGGAAGTTAGTATGATCAAGTTGCATGATAAAAAAGACCTCCACACGTTAGAGTTGGCATGGTCAGATGATACTGATGTGGTAAAGGAGTATGAAATGGTGCTTGATCGCCTGCAGCCACCTGATAGTCTCAGGAAACTAACAATTAATGGATACCGAGGTGCCAGGTCTCCGTGTTGGATGGAACGAGAATTATTAAAAAATCTAGAGTACATAAATCTTGAATTTGGCAGGGCATGGAAGCACCTTCCTTCTCTTGGGAAGCTTCCATATCTCATCCATTTGACATTGAGTGGACTGCCAGCTCTTCAGCAAATTAATCGTGAAGGTGGCTTTCAACAACTACAGTATTTATCTATTGATGGTTGTGAGCAATGGGAAAAGTGGTCTGGATTGGAAGCAGAGGCAGTACCCTGGTGTCCTCTCCTCCAAGAACTCTTCATTAAGAATTGTCCCAAACTGAAGGCGCTGCCCCCTCTGCCCCTCAGTCTCCAAAAATTGGAGTTAAGAAATGTGGGATTGTCTGATACTCCAACATTCTGGGTGGGCAGCAATTGTGGTGGTAGCAGCTGCAGTACTAGCTTTTCATCCACGCCCTCTCCCTCCCTCTCTTTATTGAGAATTAAAAAGTGTGGAAAGCTAACATCCGTGGCTGGCTTGTTCCGACATCATCTTACATCTCTCAGGCATTTGAAGATTAAAAATTGCCCTAAGCTGAAGGCGCTGCCCCCTCTGCCCCTCAGTCTCCAAAAATTTGAGTTAGAAGATGTGGGATTTTCCGATTCTCCAGCATTCTGGGTGGGCAACAATTGCAGTGGTAGCAGCTGCGGTACTAGCTTTTCATCCACATCCTCTCCCGCCCTCTCTGCATTGAAAATTAGAAGGTGTGGAAAGCTAACATCCGTGGCTGGCTTGTTCCGACAGCATCTTACATCTCTCAGCAAATTGGAGATTAATGACTGTGAAGAGCTTGTGGACTTGCATGTGGAGGAAGGCTTTCGACATCTCTCAGATATTTGGAGATTAGTGATTGTGAACTGCCCTAAGCTGAAGATGGCTTCAGACACAGTTACCCCAATTGATTGTTTCCCTCTCTCATCGCTTGACTTCCTTAAGCTTGTTGATTGTGGTGAATCGGACAGTCTCACTCATACGTTATTAATGCAAAGTTCCCTTACTTCTCTTTCAACCCTTAAATTAGGTGGAGCTAACCACATAACCCTCTTTCCCTCCGAAGAGGCGTGTAGAAGATTTACTTCCCTGAGATGGGTTTCCCTGCTAGGGTGTAGTGAGCTGACATCAATTAAGCGTCTAAAGGCTCTTCCCCATCTCGAGAGGCTAAGCATTAGGAAGTGTCCCAAGCTAGTGCAAGCAGCTGCAGCAGCGACTTCAGCATCAATCAAGTGGGAAGAGGAGCAGGAGTTCACATCAACTGTTGAACATCTTGAAATCGATGACCCGTTTCTGCTCCACATAGAACCATTGAGAAAACTCACATCTGTCAGACGGCTAATAATACGAGATTGTAGTGATCTGGAGGCTGCTCACGCAGAGTCATGGTTGTTGCAGAATTCACCTTCACTGCAACATCTCCATCTGCAGAATATTCCAAAGTTATTGCCTTCTAGCCTCCAAACTCTCTCTTCCCTTAAGTATTTACTACTTGTAAAAGCTTATGAGCTTCAATCACTGCCAAAACTTCCTTTGTCTCTGCGATGGCTGAAGATCTCGGACTGCAACGAGACACTGAAGGAGCGGTGCCGGGAGAACGAAGGTGCTGATTGGCCCAACATCCAACACATCCCTAAAAAGCTTATTTATTAGCGATTCGGTAAAATCTCTCTTCCTCTTCTGATGTTGTTTCTTTGCTGTTCAAAGTTGCATTTAGCCAATGATTCACTCTAGTCATGGCATTTTTATGGATATAGCTTTGTAATATCCCGAATTTTCTATTGAAAGTAATACTATATTATAAATATTAAGTTACAAAGGACTTTTATGCAAAGAAAGAAAATAATAACTATAGCAATTGTTAAGGGGCTTGCTGCAATTAGATTTTTGTTAAGGGGTTTATTGGAAGTGGACACCAAAGAAAAGAAAAAAAGGAACAATCCGTAGCATCGTTCTTTCATTTTAAAAAAATTGAAAAATAATAAAATAACAAAACTGAAATTCGCAGAGAGAAGGAAGAACCAGTAAAAGGAAAAGAAAAAAAAAATCGAGCCGCAAGTTTTGAAGGGAGAATAGCTTGCGGTTTTAGAGAAAAGTAAAGAAGTTAAAACAAGGTATTACCATGTATAATCTTATCATAAACATCATATATATGACGTATGAATAAATGAAGTGGTCTCAATTTGTTTAGGATTAGCGAACTTTTATAATTTTAGGTGTTTGGATTAATTGGTCACAAAAGATTAAAAAATATCAATTGGTGAGCGGACTCGTGCGAGTTGCTGCATGTTTAGCGACAAATGACATTAATTGTTTGAGTGACTTGTATGGTTAACATATTACTTAATTATATATTTAGCAGTGGTGACTGATCCATAGTAGAAGTAAAAATTGCTTGTATTTATTCTCTAGGTATTTCTAGACGCTACGCAGTATCATTGTGAGAGGGATTTGGATACTCGTCCGGTGTTCTGTAAGTGGGGGTTTATACGTTACGCATTGTGTATTTTTTTTTATCTAAAAGTCATCTTACGTATATCCGAATTATTTCCACAATGGATTATATCCTTTTGTATTATTTGCTCACATAGCACTTGTTGATTGGATCTTATTTTGAGATGCACGCGGATATTTTGGTATAAGCCATGCTTATTTTCTTTGTCAACGGTCAAGTTTTTTTCATATAGTAGTAGGTTGAGATAAATATGTGGTTGATTTTCACTATTGATTGGCCTTTGGCATGTTTCTTTCTAAAATACTTGTTTATATGAAGTTTGTTCATTTTTTTCGAAAACATATGCATCTCAATATCAATATAATGGTGTATAATGGAGATAAGTAAGCCATCTAAATAGGGCTCAATGTGCCTTTATAAGGTTTATTTTAGCAATAAGCCCAAAATTTTAGGTCTCAATATCCTAGTACCATGGGATTAATAAAAGTGCGGATACCGTGTCAACTAGGGTATCAAGCATTGACCGTATTGAGACATGGCCCGCTTGTTACATGAATCTATATTTTTAAAAAAATGTTGCACCAAATATGAGAGTTCATTGATGGTTTTCTACTATTCTAATATTTTGCTTATCAAGTCAAAATATTTTAGTTTTGCAAACCGGTGTTTAATGTATAAATTTATTCATTTATTGAGTTGTGAACTCATTGTATTCACCTTTTTTTTCCAGAGACTCAAATCTAGATGGAGTTGATTGTTGTCAAATCCTTAGAAGGGAGCAAGGAATAAATTGCAGATTGCAAAAATGCTATTATGTGAAGGATAAATAAAGGCTTCGATGTTTAGTTTACTTTTGGAAGACTGTAGTAATAAGATTTCTTTTTGGTTGAATCCTATTTTCTAGTTGGGAGAACTTTTGTTTACATCATTGATTGGATAAATATAGACTTTTGCTCATGGAGAATTGTTGTTGTTGGCTATTGAATTTAATGATAAGATTATTTTGGTGGTCATTTGATGGAATGTATATTTTTAGAGAATATTTTAACTGGTTTAGTCTGGCTTCAATGTTCCTTTGAGATCTTAAAATTGGGGATGTGACAAACTTCATGATCTTGCCAAAATATTTGGAATTGGTGGAAAGTTATATATCTTTGTTCCTTGACCATCAATTCTTTTCATGCATAAACTATTTCATTTACTTGTTTTAGCTCTCTTTTTTCTTGTCTCTTTTAAATATCTTTTCAGGTTAATAACTTAATACACATTAGAAACTTAATTAAGGTTTATTTTTAACTCAGCCAATGTTTTTGATTTTCTGTACTATCCTTCTCTTAATTACCTAATCCGGTTTTATTTATTGATGAATTGGTCTGTTAATTTTAGTTAATCCATCAACTCCTTGAATGTGGACTTCAGAAATCCAAATCCAAGGAGTTAAACACTGCATCATTTCACATTTCCTGTACCAACTGCGAAGCCCAATTTCACGGTAAAGCAGCTCACATAACTCAGAGGCAAAATCAACTAGCAGCTTCTTCGTTAAGAGCCTGATTCATAGACTTGTACACAATCACATGGCTCATAAGGAACCCTCAGCACCAAGTTTGAAAATTCTAAGGGGTTTTTGTCTTTAGACCCAAAGTTTTATTAGGATTTATGTTTAAAGCTAAGTATTTTTATTTATACTTTTAAAACCAATCATCTCTCTCTTTTTGTCTTTAAAACCAAATAATATAATTCATAGTTAAAATATGTTATATTTGTACTTTTAGAAGGTAAAAACCCCAAAATACCCCCACATCTCTTCAAAACTCTCTCTCTCATATGAAATTAAAATCAAAATGTTTAATTTTTTAGTATTATTAATTCTTATTAATTGGAATAAACAATCATGAAGAGTTATGAATAATCATGTAAAAATTGTGACTGCTATAGTTTTCCCAAATGCTTATGTGAATTTATCTTTGTGAAATTGAGAGTTGAGAAATTGGGAGAATTTATACTTTAAAATATAAAAAGAGATGAATCCTCACCAAAATTAGTATTTAAACCTTAGAAATTAAGGGAGTTGAGGAGTGTTTAATGGGTTTATGAGAGTTAAAGAAGGAACTAACAGGGCAAAAGAGGTGAGAGGAAATTAAATGAGAAAAGTAAGGGGTAAAATTGGGCTTTTGAAAAAATTAAGGGGACCACATAAATATGAAGTGTATCTGAGAATTTAGATTTAAAGATAAATACACAAAGTTTATTGAGTTTAGAGATACAAAGAAAAATAATTAGATTTAATCATAAATAATGATAAACCTTTGGGTCTAAGGACAAAACCCCAAATCTAAGGGGTGTTTGGTTCACCACTTTGGGAAAAGTTTTGGAAATGGCAATTTAGTAAATAAAAGTTTTCCTATAATTGAGTTTTATGTGTTTGGTTCACTCTAGATTTATGAAAACATTTCCTAAAAAGTCTGAGAATAGTTGGAAACAACTTCCTAAATTTTGGAGGAAATCTCATGGAAAACCGACAACACTATTAAAAAGTAATAACCAGACTTTTTACTTATTTTGAACCAAATAACTTTCTAGAAATGGAAAACTTGACATTTCTTAAAGATAGGCCCATTTTCTTGTTTTGAACCAAACACAAGAAAAGGAAAACTTGTCCTTTTAACTTCTCATATTTTATTTGGGTGGAAAACATTTCCTATAAAAATGGGTGGAAAACATTTTCTATATTTGAGTTTTCCATGAACCAAACACCCCCTAAAGGCACGGAATCGAAGCAAAGATAATTAATTGGTTTCCAAGCCCCACCATTTTGTTCTCTTATTAAGTTATTATATTATTCACTTTTTGGGTCCCCACATCACGTGGTTTGTTTTGTGGTCTCTGTACTCGGTTAACTTGTTGACTTAAAGACTTGAACTGCGCAAGTAGTTGATATTCATCCTCTCAATTTCGCAACTCTCTGCAATCAAACTGCAACTAAATGTGAGGTGGAGTGGGGTTTATCATCATAATTCGGAGTGTAGATATAAGTCCCCATTTATTAAGTACTGTAGGAGGAGAACTAAGGAGTTCTCTGCAACTCTCTGCAATCAAAGTTCACATCTACGACTAGAAAGCAAAAGCAAAGAGTGTTCGATACTCATAAAACATGGTGGTGGTCGGAGATGTGATTGTGACCAAAATCATCGAAGTTGGTGGAGATCGGTTTCAACTATGCACAGACCGGTATTTTGCTCATGATACTAGGATGAAAGTTGAGCTTGAAAGGCTCAATGATGCTCTTCCTCGATCCAAGCCTGGAGATGGTAATGAGGCAAAGAAGAAATTACCGGAGCACTCAAGAAATGGCTGGGCAACTAAAAGATGCTTTGATGAGGTCGACAACGCTCTTGATGAGCTTGATTACCTTAAGCTACGTAAACAAGTTGAGAAGAAAGCTTCAGCAAAGAAAGAACATGGTCACAAAGGTAAGTCATGGCTTTTAATTAAATATCAAAATATGAAATTTCTTCTTATCGCTTTTTATTTCATAATTGAAGGTTAACAACAGATGCTCAAAAATAATTGATTGTTTTTGGAATTTAATCAGTAAAAGAAAATGATCTT
Source organism: Asparagus setaceus (assembly GCA_012295165.1). NCBI lineage: Eukaryota > Viridiplantae > Streptophyta > Magnoliopsida > Asparagales > Asparagaceae > Asparagus > Asparagus setaceus. Next base: position 6,528,857 of record CM022709.1, read on the forward strand.
CACTACCAATTTCGTATGCAGGCAGGGGTAAAGTGCGTGATTTTCTCTCCGACTCTAAACGGAAAGTTGTAAAAGTTGGTAAAAGAGTCTTCAAATCTGATCCTGATCCCACCCTCCTCAAGAAACTGAGGGGTGCTGTGAAAAGTCTAGATGGAGTCGCGGCGAGCGTGGAAAATTTCATCTCTGCACTACAAGAATCCAAACAACTGCATCAACAACGTCAAACTCGGAGCAAGTGTTTGGACGAGAAGAAGAGAGGCAGGAGCTGTTAGAGTGGTTGAGAAAGCCTGTCGCAGAAGAGGATGAGAGCAGTACAAGTGTATCTCTTTTCTCTATTATTGGCCATGGCGGGGTCGGCAAGACCACCCTCACACAACTCGTCTACAATGACGAGAGCTTAGCTAATTCTTTCAATCGCAAAATCTGGGTGTGTATCTCCACTCCCTTTGATGTCAAAAAGGTCATGGCAGATATGATAGAATACGCCATGAAAAAGAGGCCTGAAGTTGGGGGACTTCCCGGACTGCAGGAAGCTCTTAAAGATCTGGTGTCATCCAGGAAATTTCTCCTTGTCTTGGATGACGCATGGAATCATGACAATCGTTCTGAGTGGGATAAATTGTTTGCTCCTTTGAGGAGTGGCCATAAAGGAAGCAAAATCTTGTTAACTACTAGAATTGAGACAGTTGCAAGAATGGCTGCATCGGCTTTGGGGGGATCAATAAAGGAACAAAAGATATTGAAACCTTTAGATGAAGACAACTTATTATCACTTTTCAACCGATATGCATTTGCTGGTGTATGTAGGCGTTAAAAATTGCTTATCGATGCGAACGAACTCGTGGTGGGTTGACAACCAACGATCCATTCGACAAGCCGGCGTCGCCAAAGCGTCGCGCCACAAAAGCGTGGCGTCGACGAGCACATAAAGTGAGTGGCAAGGCGTCTGAGCCAATGAAGCGGCGTCGCGAGTTGACTAAACTCAAACGTTGACGAGGAATCAACCGTATAGTCCGTCAACAGCCGTTGAGCTCGAAGTTGATCGAGACGCGGACTCAAACACAACGGCGACATCAGAGACAAAACTAAGCCCGAAGACCGAAAGAATCGACGAAGAATCGTGGAGAAACGAGCGCAAAACGCGGCGAGAGCGGCGGAGCGCTGACGGCACCGTCAAGTGGCCAAGTGGCTCGGCCACTTTGGCCGGGCTCGACCACTTGGTAGGGTGGCTCCGGCCACTTGGCTCCGCAGGCGCACCCCTCTCCATTGTATAAAGGGCGGCTTGAAGCTTGAGGTGGTGGATTTTGGGAGGATTTGGCTTTTGGGAAACTTCGGGGATTTTCTGAAGAGTTCTCGAGATCCACGAGCCGTCGGCCTTACCGTTCGAGCACCGGGAGCACAAGTCGGTCGACGTCCGAGATCCACAAATCGAGGCCAACGGCTGTAAACAAATTCAACGGAGCAATGAATCTGAAGTCCACTTTTCCGCGAACAAGGCTGGCGACCACGGTGGGAGCCAATGCAACCAGCGGATCCGATCGGTCCATCGGAGGTCGAGTTCGAGTTCGACCAAAAGAAGTATGAGGAATACCTCTCCTCCTCGCCCGATCAGTTCCCCCAAGTCAAGATGGTCTCCGCTGCAAGGAAGACCCAATCGGCCTCGGATGCGGAGGCGAAAATCCACCACCACCGCGTCGAGCTGCGGACAACGGTGGTTCCGCCCAACAACGGCCAAATATTTAGAACCCCTATCCTGGGGGTCGATTACGCCAATAGCGTCGTGACTCTCCAGAGCCCGTCCGAGGCGGCGTCGGCGCTGAAAACAATTAGCCAGGCGAAAGAATCAATGGATGGGGTCCGCTATGAGGCGGATCTAAGATCTAAGTTGACTCGAGAGGTGAAGCGAGATTGTAGCCGATTCCTGGCTGACGAGCGAATGGGTCGAGTCAAGCGGAATCGTTCGCTTGAGGGCGTATCCGGGCGCCAGCGCTCCTCGCTGGCGCGGCTTTGGTGCAACAAGCCCGCGAAGAAGAGGTGGCCAAGCCCCATCAACAAATCGGCTGGTTTGAAACCAAGTCCGTCGAAGCTTCAACTCCGGCGAACCCGGCATCAAGCCTAGCTCGCGGCGAGCCAACTCCGCTCCGTGCTCAAATCGAGAAATTGTGAGTACCTCAACAAAGTGGCGTTGACACCGAAGTCACCTCCGCGTCACGCACCCAAACTTCCGTGGCCAACTCTAACGCCGACCAGGAGGCTTCTGCGTTAAGGATCGCCTAGGTCCGCTAAAGGAATCATGGTCACTCGATCACGAGTGCGTACCCACAAAGACAAGAGGAATCTGGGTTGTTCGCCGGGCTTCAAATCGAAGTCCGAGAGCCGGTCGAAGATTCACTTGGAACGAGCGGCGGGTGACTTATGAAAAGCCTAGTTGTTCTCCGGAAGGCGGCTCTCATCGATGATGACAACGTTATACACGAAGCCGTGCCAACACGATAGGTTGCTCCGTATTCATGCCGACGAGTTGTACTATCGTCTGGGGAGTGCGTAAATCCCGAAGAAGCGTGAGAATCAAACATGCCACAGCGTGCTCGAAACGATCAAAGGCGGTGTTATCAGTGCAAGCTGCGCTAAAAGCGACTCGGAAAATCGGTCTTTGATAGGCTCGGCGCAGAATGCGAACAAGTCAAGACGCTTCGCAAGAAAAGATGGGCCTCGGGCGATGAATTGCCGAGTGTTACCATCAACATGACCAGCGAAGGCGTCGTCCGTGCCTTTCGGGGCATCGCAGCGAATGACTTCGGTGCGGTCCGGAATTATCGCTTAAAGATCGCGAGAAAGGATTACCCTCGGATGATGAAGTGTCGGATCGCGGCTCCGCGATGGCTTCGATAATACAATTTCCGCATAGGACAACCTCATGGCGTTCATGATCGGCGAAACAAGTGTCCCGAGATGCTTGAAGAGGCCCTAACCAAGCAAAAGGACAACTTTAAGCTTGAATGGAAGCTGGCCATCAGCCAGATGAGAGCAATGCATGACCAACAAATCGGCGATAATGAACCGCCAAGCCGAGCCAAGTCGTGCAATAATGTCAATTTAAGATAGCGACACGGACGTGGAAGGAGGCCAAACGTAGATGATCGTCTTGCTCGGCAAAAGCGCTAGCGATAACACGTAGTTCCTCCCCAAGTTTACCGAGCGAGGCGTAGGGAAAATGAGAAAATAAAGACCTCGAGCAAAATCAATACTTTGATTTCCGCTCAAGAGGTAAAGAAAGGGTATACCATGTCCTTACCCAGGGAGTGGGAATCAATCCGTGTATCCAACAAAATTCAACCTCATCAACTTTACACCGTTTGGCGGAAGGGATCACCCACTCAAAGACTCTGATCTACTTCAAGTCTCATCTAGGTGTTATCTCGACAACGAGCCCTTGATGGTTCGGTCATTCGTTGGCACCCTTCGTGGCCGCCGATTGGCCGCCGTCTCAAACCGAGGCCGTTAATAGGCGGGATGATATGGAGCCATGTTTCTCACCAATTTCTTCGGCGATGACACGGGGTATCCATCGGTTCTTTGTTGGATGAGAAAGAAAACGGAAGCAGATGGATAACTTTGTCAAGAGGTTGAAATAAGGCAATGAATTGCCGAGACCCGATACGGAGAAGTTCATTCTCCAAACTTGTCATAGCAACTTGTCATTGGGCGTGTTGGAAGCAATGGGAAGCGCACCGGTCCGAGACACGGAAAGATTTAAGGATACGTGGAGAGCAAGCCGGCGATTCACGAGAAGGAAGAAAGCGAGAGAGGTCATATGGTGGATGCTCACAAGCGAACTTTGTCCCCGTGGCAAAGGTAGCGCGAAGCAAAGTCTGAAGGCAGCTAATCAAGCGTTCGAGCTGCAACCACCAGCGGCCGCAAACAAGCGTGCACCAGGCAATCGCAGCCTCAATGGCGCCAACAAACTCGAATCGAAACCATCCGGTTCGAGGTTTCCCAAGACTTACTGTTCAAGGGCGAAGTTAGGGCATCTTCAAATACCTTCGGAAAACAACAAAATCGGTTGCCCCAATTGTAAACCAAGAGGAGGCAAAGCAGGTTCTGAGATCTAAATGCTTGTGCTTACCGCGGTATACATCATCCTACAAAGTTACGCTACCATCTCAAGGACAAGATTCGGGCCTTGATCGATGTTGAGTCATTACTCCAAAACCCTCTAAAGAGAAAGTGGGAGCAAATGCGGTCTCTATAAGCTTGGATCGGTTCCTTGGATTGGTTCCAACCGAGCGCCAGTTGTGAAGGTAGGAATGAAGATGGTGAATGAAGATCCTCACGCGAACGCGTAAGAAGGGGCTCGTTACCACTGCGGCAAAGCGGAGAAATCCTTTGGGTCCACCGACTTCGGAAGGCGATCGGTGGACTACATCCTCGGCCATAAAGAAGTCCAGGGAAAAGGCAAGCTATGCCATCTTTGCCCAACAATTCCGAGGGATGATGAAAAAGTAGCCACCTTCCAATTTCACGAAGAGGAGCTCGAAGTCTCGCGCTACTAGGAGCGGACACGAATATAGTTACAAATATCAGGAGGCTCCAAACCCAAATGCTAAGACAACGTGAGCGGGGGTGGCCCGACTCCTCTCACTCGTCGCGAGAGAAAGGACAACAGCGACAGTTGCTAAAGAAAAAGCAAGGTGGCAAAGGAAAGCAGCCTGGTCCGGGAAGCTCAACTCTCGGCGATCCGATTCAATGTCCGGTGTGAGGGATAGACCGGAGACATCGAGCTCTCCATACCGTTTCGGCGTCATGGCCCGGTTGGCAAACATCGGCCGAATAACTCTCTGAGTTGCTCCGATTGTCAAAAAACAGGAAGCTCTACAAGAAGCTCAGGTGACTCGAGGTGTTTCTCACTCGAGATCAAACCGATTAGGAAGAATGCGCAACAATGCAACTTGGCAACCAAGCACTTCCCTGCATTACTTTTACAAAGGAGGATATCGAGGCGAGAGATTCAAACACGATAGGCGCTATACTTCACCGGGTATATTGGCTCTAGTGAAGTTAACCAGGATCCAGTCGTCCGGGTTTGTTGTGAGCATCATGCCCTGGCGCTCATGTATCACCTTGGAATCCCCGCGATAAGGCTGGCATCAGAGGCACAATGATCTATGGGTTTAACACCGGTCTCGGTCACTTGGTAAAATCGGATAAAGTGCCAAATGGGGACTTAAAGTCCGAAGTCACACGCTATGTGATTGGCGAGACTTCCTATAACTTATTGTTGGGTTGACCTTGGATCCACGGTAACATTATAGTCCCATCTACTCTTCATCGGTGTCTCAAATATGTGAACCGAATAATGAGTCAAGCGGTGGTGCGCGGACAAACGGCCGTTTAAGGGGTGGAGAATTATTTCTTGATTCTCTCCTCTCACGGTAATGAGTCAAGCGAATCATCGGCCCAAGGCACGGAACGGTAAGAAGGCGTCATAGACTTGATTATAGTGGTGGTTTTGTTTTAAATGACATTGTACCCTTGTAATCAATCTTGGCGATGAAGAATCGTCGGATGAACATTGTAATTGGCAAATTGCCGATGAATCAATAAATGGCGATTTAGAGTACCCTTTGTCTTTGAATGATGTAATGGCGGTTTATACAACGATCGAGTTGCACTTACCAACTCGGTCATCTTGCTTTACACAAAAGCAATTCCAAGACTCCTTTGGGACAACACTTCGTCATCGAAGATCAAGTAGCGAAAAGACTTGGTTTCGGAAAAGGAGATGCAATTCCAACGCCAAATCATTTCTTAGAAGGAGATGAAGATGACAAGGGCCTATCCTCCACACATTGAGATATAGTCGAAACAGGTATCATGAAGAGATGGGGTACAACTTGACACAAGGAGAATGTCTATGTTTTGGGCGAGGTCCTCGAGTCCCTCGAGAAGGCATATATCCCAAAGGAAGCCGGATAACTACTATGCATTGAGACGAGGGATTGGGATACGAATCCTCCTCGAGAAGATGAATGCTCGTGGGCGATTGATAATAATCCACCGGTGAGAGCGGACATTAAATGCGATTCTTGGCGTGGGATTACAACGACCTCGGAGCTTTCAAGGCTTTAATGTCAAATATGACTTCAGTTGATCCCGCTACTTGTTGAGAGTGATGAAGACTTGCCAACATGGGAAGACCCATGGATCCATCAACTCCAAAGCGGTTTGGGGATAGGTTGAACAAAGAGAACCCCCACTAAGGATGAGGTAGTCGGGTTTATGGGTGATGAAGAGCATCCTAAGCTCATTAACATTAGCAATACGCTCCCCTCGGAAGAAAGGAAGAGTTGATTGCCTAATTAGGGATATATCGATGTAGCACGGAGTTACGAGGACATGCGAGACTCAACCTAATGTGGCGACACATCGCCTCAACATCAGGGATGTCAAACTGTCAAGCAACGGCAAAGATGGTTTAGTCCACAAATATTGGAGGCAATTGTTGTGAGTGAAGAAACTCATAGAATCGGATTCATGAGGAAATTCAACATCCGGATTGGGTGGCGAATATAGTCCGGTCATGAAGAAGAATGGGTCGATTAGGATGCAGTATTAGACTACGAAACCTCAGCGGCGGCTTGCGAAAGATGACTTTCCTCTTCCAATCACGATGTCATAGTTGACAACGTGTGGATTTGAAAGAATGTCATTCATGGATGGTTTTCGGTATAATCAAATCAAGATGCACCCGATGGCCGAACACGGCGTTGAGCGCCCATCGGTATATATTGCTACCGCGGTCATGCCGTTCGGCCTCAAAATGCGGTATAACATACCGGCGAGCAATGGCGGAGATTTTCGGGATCATCTTGGGGAAGGTCGAATGCTACGTCGGCGATTTGGTGCGTGAAAAGCGTGACAAAGGAGATCACATCAAAGATCTTAGAGCGGTATTGAACTCATGCGGACTCATCGGCTAAGATGAACCTGCCAAATCCTTCCTTGGGATGTCGGTGGCAAGTTCCTCCGGTTTTGTCGTCACCGAACAAAGGAATCCGCGTCGATCGACAAAGTGAAGGCGATTCAAAATTGCAACCCAGAAATCAAGAGAACTTCGGGGGTTACAAAGCGATTGGTACATCCGGCGGTTCATATCGAACCTATCAGGAAGTGCCAATCATTCTCAAAGTTGAACAAGAAGAGCGTGTCATATATTTGGGGGCGCGCGAGAAGAGCATTGAAGAGATCAAGTCTTATCTCGCTAAACCTCTGTTCTTACGCGTGATGCGGAAAATCGTTTTGATCGTCAAGGCAATGGATCACTCGTTAAAGCGCTTTACTCGCGCAAGGCGGCGGCAATGATCGCGAGCGAGCGATGTATTACGGCGAACATTAGTGGTCTTGAGTCTCGATATCGATGGTGAAGCGGTGCCTTGCATTAGTGTTAGCGATTGAAAAATCGGACACTATTTAGTCGGACGGGCGATTTATGTTATCTCGCGTAAATCCGGTCCGAATATTTATGAAACTTGGCCTCACTGATGAGTTGGCGTTTGGCGAAATGGGCCTTGCTCTTGTCCCAATATGACTGCACTTCAAACAACATAAGTCGGTCAAAGGGCAAGCGATTTCGATCTCTTGGCTTGACGACAACGGGGTGCGGTTGAGCTATATGATGATCTTGGATGAAGTCGAGGAAGTCAACACTACGTCGCACCAACAAATATGGCGATTGTATTTTGTGGGAACTTCTCGGGCCACTAATGTAGCAAGTACCCGGATGTTCTAAAATCTCCGTGAGTGGAGTTGTCTTGATTTCAGGGAATCATGTCATGCCCGTGCTTATTCACTCACCGAACCTGTTCCAATAATGTAGCGAATACAGCGCTACTTATCGGACAACCGCCAGGAAGGTCGAATATCTCGAATATGGAGATTCTGGCCGATAGTTAAGCGGTCGGTGGTGACTCTGAAGTTAGGAACCTTGATCATCCCCTATCATCGGTGTAGTTGAAATGGCGGACTCATTGAAGAATTCTTCATCGAATATATTCCAGCCTCCAAAGCGGATGCGTTAGGCGTAATCGTTAGCACAACCTTAGAGACCGAGCAATTGGTTACGGTCGGGACTCATCAACTCTTCGTACCATATATAATGAGGTACAAGAAGATGAAGGAGCGATTACCAAAGTACATGCAACCCAAACCAAGTTGGAGCCGAGATTGGCTTTCCTATCATCGACTATGTCTTACATGATATTAGGAAGGCGTGAAGGAGAGAGTCAATCGTGAAGAGCTCCCAATTCTTTACGACCACGAGACCCGGATGTTATATAAATGAGTATGCGGTCTTTACTCGATGCCTTTCAAACAAAGAGGCGAGAAGAGGTCCGCCGGGGAAGCACGAAGGTGAATGTGTGCGCCTGGCTGGTCCCTCTCGATCGAATCGGAGAATGGGCTACTTTTGGCCCACAATGATTAATAGCCGCGTCGAAATGCGCTTCAAATGCCAGTGTCAAATTCCGCGAATTATATGCATCGGCCTCGGAAGCGGTTGCATCCTTCCGGCATCACGTTGAGACATGGGGAATGGATGTTGTGGGTCCCATTTTCCTCCGTCGATTAAAGGAGATCGGTTTATTCTAGCGATCACGACTACTTCTCCAAGTGGTGAAGCAATCCAGCTAAAAGTAAAGGCGATACCGTCGTCGAGATTCATCAAACACCATGTCATCTATCGACATGGTGTCCCGAACGGATCGTGCATGACAAGTCCCATTTATCGGCAATTCCTTCATCGAGGTTTTGCGAAAAGTTCAAGATACAAGATGTCTGTCGGCGGACTATCAATGACAAATGGATTAGGCGTTCAACAAAGGCGATCATCAAGATTTTGTCGAAGCTTGTGAAGAATAACAAGCGAGGCTGGGACGATAAACTTCGGAGAAGCACTCTGGGCATATCGCTGTGATGCATGCCCTTGCTGGAGCGACCCGTACTCCTGGTTTCTGGGTGCAAGCAGTTCTCCGTTGGAAATTGAGATTCGTCGCCGCGCCGCCCTTTCCAGAGATGGCGGCAGAAGAACAACATCGAAGCGTCTCGAAGAGCTTGAGATGTTAGATGAGAAGCGCTGGAAGCTCAACAATGCATTGAATTCTATCAAGCTAGGATGTCGAGGGCTTTCAACAAGAAAGTTCGATGAAGAGAACTTTAAGAGGAGATCTGCGTCCTGTTGCTAGGCGGCGGATAATTCTCAACTCAAAAAGAAAGAAATTCAAACCCAAATGGGAAGGACCGTTCATAATAGACAGATCTATTCAAGCGGTGCATATAAGCTTATCACCGCGAATGGCGGCCAGGCAATTATCTTAGATAAATGGGAAGTTTACGAAAAGTATTATCCTTAGTACATTCAGGATAACCCGTTTGATGGGAAGTTCCTCGAGAAAATATCTCACTCATTTTCATGAGGATAACCCTAAGTTATTGATTTCCTCCAAAATTCTCTCACCGTCAAATTCATTGGCGGTGGGCCCACTAAAATCTTCTGGTCCAACCACCGGCCATCCCCTCTCGATTCCCTCACGAGCGAGAGGTCCACTTCAAATTAAGTTGCTTAATCCTACAAAAGCGAAAGCTATCAGTACCTTTCAAGATTCTCGGTGGAGATCCCTCTTAGTTTCTCATTGGAAATAGAATACATTCTTCCTTTCCCACATTTTACGGAGATAGAATACATTCTTCCTCTCCGAGCGGAGATAGAATACATTCTTCCTCTCTTGTCTTAGATTCTCGGAGTGGAGATCCCTCTTAGTCTCATCTTTCAAGATTCTCAAAATGGAGATCCCATTTTAGTCTCTTTCCTTTGGAAAGCGGGACAAAATCATTCCTTTCCATATGTCAGGAGATAGGAGACAAGATCTTCCTTCCTCTCCATCAATAAGAGATGGGATACAAAACCTTCCTCTCTTATTTCAAATTAAGTGAGCACACAGATAGGATACAAAACCTTCCTCTCTTATTTCAAATTAGTGAGCACGGAGATAGGACACAAAACCTTCCTCTCCACTTGCAAGAGATAGGATACAAAACCTTCCTCTCTTGTTCATTCCCTTACTGGAGATAGGAGACAAGATCCTCCTTCCTCTCCACCTTCGGAAATAGAATATATTCTTCCTTTCCCTTTCAATCAACCTTATGCGGTTCAATCCTTCTCAGGTCAAAGAAGGCGAATTTCATCTTGGGGTTTTATCGAAGCCTAGAAGGGATGAAGTCGGCCCTAACACTGTCGCCGGTTTAGTCTTTCTCCGATTGAAGAAGACACGAGTTGATTAAGGGTATTTCATCCGAAACCTAAGAAGGGATGAAGTCGGCGCTAACTTTCGCGTCGCCCGTTTAATCTTTCTCAGATTGAAGAAGACACGAGTTGATTAAGGGTATTTCATCCCGAAACCTAAGAAGGGATGAAGTCGGCCTCTAACTGCAGCGTCGTGCGGTTTAATCTTTCTCCGATTGAAGAAGACACGAGTTCGATTACAGGATATTTCATCCGAAACCTAAGAAGGGATGAAGTCGGCGCTAACAGCGTTGCGGTTTAGTCTTTCGATTGAAGACACGAGTTCGATTACAGGGTATTTTATCCGAAACCTAAGAAGGGATGAAGTCGCCTAACTGCAGCGTCGCCGGTTTAGTCTTTCTCCGATTGAAGAGACACGAGTTCGATTAGGGTATTTTATCCGAAGCCTAAGAAGGGATTAAGCCAGGCCTCCTCCTGCAGCGTTGCGGTTAGTCTTCGAGTGAAAATTAAGGCGAAGCCTCGTATTCAACATCGTAGCATTAAGTCTAGAGAGTCTCATTCTTTTAGCACAGCGTCGCGTCGCGGGCGGATCGAGATAATCATACGCTAGCCCAACTCAAGCGGTAGTTGGTAAAGGCTAATCAAATCCGTTGAAATTTGGAGGTCGGCGAATAACCCTAAAGTCGCGCCTCACCGCAGCGTTGCGGTTTAGTCTTTCTCGATTGAAGAAGACACGAGTTCGATTAAGGGTATTGTCATCCGAGAAGCCTAAGAAGGGATTAAACCAGCGCCTCCGCAGCGTTTAAGGCGATCTCTTGCCGTAAAAGTACCAGCCTATGTATTCAATATCATAGCAACAAGTCTAGAAGAGTTTCATTCTTCGGCTAGCGTCCGCGTCGGAGCGGATCGGATAATCCGCCGCTAGCCCGAATTCAAGCGGTAGTTGGTAAAGGCTAATCAAATCCGTTGTGGTGAGGGTTTGCCAAAATCCTATAAGTATTATGGTTAATTATTTACGTGAAATAAAAGAATCATAATAGAGCACAAAGAGGGCAATATGTTTTATTGATAAAAGGCGAAGTTACACAAGTTTTCTAGCGGCAAATTTGTGACGACAAATTTCTTTGCTGCTCGAATACTTTATTGAGGAAAGCTTGTTGAAGTTCCTCTGACTTCGATACTGAAAGTCTCCTCATTGCCATTAAGGGCCTCATGATCTCCTTCTTGATGTCAACCGGCTTACGCCCGAGTTCAAATTTCACAAGACGCGACCGAGAGTCTTTTCTTTGTTGGCCTTAAATCGGCTTCAAGGCGATCGGGCTCTCCCTCGTAGCTTGAAGTTCTGTTGAGCTCTACTATCCTCGCTTCTCCAATGACACAAGACCAAAATGTCTCACGGAAGATGAAGCTTGACAATGATCTCAAATGATACACGGCCTGTTGCATTTGAACCCGAGTCGTAATAGCGCAAGCATCTGCCCGGCTGTGGCGAGCCTCTCTCTGTCTCTATACATGAGGGGCAGAACGTCTCAAAATCTTGTATGGTGAAATCATCGGCAATGTGGCACAAGCGGACTCAATCTTCGAGATATTCTCGGGCAGCTTAGCCTACTCCAAATAGGATTACAGTATAAACTAGTTCCTAAGTCTTAGCGAAGTTCTGGAGAATATTACCATATTCTTAAGGATAACTTCGATAACCCTCAACTTCCTCCCGAGGAACCTCAAAGAGGGTAAATTGGCCAATTCGGCGGTGCTTATGTTGGCCGGACAGTAGCGTTCAACCTTGAAAGAATTCTTCCCATTTGTATCAATCTTATTTCGTCTTGGCGGGAGGCCGTCGATCAACGATTTGGAATTGGAATGAATCCCAAAAATTCCTCCCCGCTGCGGGCAATTGTACTCGACGAAATGATCACGATATGCGCCAACCAGCGCGTCGTGCGAAGGATTCACCGATCAACAATTGGATCCGCATAAGACCGCCGGCCGGTCAACGTTGCGCTCATCGTAATGAAGGCTAAAATCCATGTAGTTCGGCCTTGATGCTGTCGCTGATGAAGATCCCCGATCAGCGGAGGAATCGATGGTCAAATGGATGACAATTCACCAACGAGTGAAACTGATAAGGAAACTTAATTAGCTTCGGTTTGAAACTCCAACCCGCGGTCAAGCAATAAGTGCGGCACCGTAACACCCTGGTATCCTACAAAGCAGCGGAGAACACGAGAGAATTGGAGGAGTTAAATCTGGAGCCAATCTCAAAAGAAATTCATCTATCGACTTAGGTCAAGATTTCGACAACGGTCGGACAAAAATCACGATCTGTAATACCTTGCAATCCTACAAAGCACGGAAAGGCTGAAGGGAATGGAGAGATCAAGCGCCGGGGTCATTCACGAGTCCTATCAGCTAATTAAAGTGAAGGGCTCATCATGTCAAAGCATCGAGGACTCATCAAGAATGAGGCGAGGCGGCTTTGGAGGGTATCTGTGGCGTTAAAATTGCTTATCGATGCGAGCGAAACTTCGTGGCGGTGGGTTGACAACCAACGATCCATTCGACAAAGCGGCCCGTCGCCAGCGTCCGCCACAAAGGCGTAAAGCGGTCGGCGAGCATAAAGTGAGTCGGCAAGGCGTCACGAGCCAATGAAGCGGCGTCGCGAGTTGACTAAACTCAAGCGTTGGCGAGGCGGAATCAACGTACCTGGTCCGTCAATGCAAGCGAGGCGTTTGAGCTCTGCGAAAGTTGATCGGACGCGGACTCAAACCTGGCGGCGACATCAGAACAAAACTAAGCGGAAGACCGAAAGAATCGGCGAAGAATCGGCGGAGACGGCCTTAAAGCGGCGAGGAGCCGGCCGGAGCGCCCGACGCGGCACCTCGAAGTGGCCAGGTGGCTCGGCCACTGGGTAGGCACCTCGACAACTTGGGAGGAGTCACCGACAGTGGTAGGAGGCTCGACCACTTTGGTAGAGCCACCTCGACAAGATATTGCGCCTCGACAGTGGTGGTGGCTCGCACCAAGTGGTAGAAACCACTTGCCAGTAGCACCCCCCTCTCCATTGTATAAATAGGGGGTCTTGGCGAGGTGGTGGATTTTGGGAGGATTTGGCTTTTGGGAAACTTCGGGGATTTTCGAAGAGTTCTCCACGAGATCCACGAGCCGTCGGCCTTACCGTTAGAGCAGCACACAAGTCGATCGGCGTCGGATCCACAAATCGCGAGGCAGCGAATTTGTAAACAAATTCAGCGGAGCAATTGTTTGGGTCGAAAGTTGTTTCCATTTGTAAAACTAGAAATTACACTTTTGGTTCGATTACAAAGAAATTAAATAACTCTCTCACAAACTTCGAACAAAAGAGCGCTACAAGTGTAGATCTCTTATTTTCAGTGGGACTTTGCTGTCTTGGGGACAGCGTAATCCGTGGACCACCGAGCGTGATCGTCGTCGGCGGGGTTTAGTTGATGCTTACGCAAAGGAAACAAGAACTGGCAAATATCTTAGCAAGGTAAGATATCCACTCTTCTCAAAATTAAGGCAAAGCTTAAACTGAGGAATCTCCGTGTGGATCGTGTTCTTGAACTCGGCTTGGATCTCGATTGCCCCTTCACGATAGCCGACCCAAGTGGGCGTAGGAGGGTATTTATAGTCTTTGGAAGCGTTCCCTCTTGAAACACAAGTGTCATAAGTCGCGAAATTTGCGGTTAGCGGCGGCTCGAGGCACCTCGGCTGCACCTATGCTGGCGGCGGATCTGTCTACTCGCTAGGCGGCGGTATGTACCTCGGCCCGACAAGCGAGCAATATCGATCCATTTCAGCGTAGCGGTTTCCACCGCTTTTAGGCATGATTAAATGCCTAAATTACGCCTAGTGGTATCTTCACGTGTAACGCCTTGATGCGTCACGAGCGTCTCTGCGTTGATAAAGTCAAGTGGGCCCCACCGGCATTGATTTAGACCCTCCGAGGCTCATTTTAAGTATTACGGGTGTCTGTTATTTGGCGAGACACAAGTAAAAATGTCGCTAGAGACACATCAAGTGTTAAACATGTGAGACACACATAAAATCAACCATAACGAGAGACACATCAAATGTCTGGCTTCGTGGCGAGGCACACCGGAATGTCTGCTTCATGGCGAGACACATCAGAATGTCTCGCTAGTGGCGAGGCTTTCGCCTTTGTAGCAAGACACAATCTTCCCTGTATTGGGCTTCTTGAGATTTCGACGGCGTTGTCGCCGATCTTCTCATGATTTAGTCATATTTGAGGTTCTTGACAATTTTGATGCCTACGGATACCCCTCCAAAGTTCGGACTCCTGCATATTTTATCGAAGTGCGGAATACTTTGGATAAAATCTACTTACGTTCAGCGTTGAACTTTGTAGAAGAGGCCAATGTTTTGCTTGGTTTCTTGAATCCACGCTCTGTGGCGTCGTGACCATACTTTGGGATCAATAGGCATTTGCATTTGTATTTGGATTGATTGAAATGTCGAAGTCGATTTTGGACTAATCATCTTCATCTTGAAAGTCACCACTTGGGTTATAATTGAAATGCCTTGAGAATCATTGGAGAAAAGCGTCGTCGGTTTTACGAATATCATATTTCGGGAAAGCTTCTATATGTAATATCACGGAATTGTCCCACTTGAAGCGGCGGGGCAATGCAGTGTCTCGCTCAAAGGGCCATACGAGAATCAATGCGAGCATGCTTGAGCTTCAGGAGGCGATGTAATGGCACATTTGCATTAGCAATGAGTTACAAAGTGCATTAAAATCCGCGGTAGGATAAAGTGCTTGACCCGTGAGGAAAAGTGTCTCAAGTTATTGCTTGTATGATAGATATAGGATTTTTGGCAAACCCTGACCATCAGCAGTTTGATGAGCCTTTACCAACTACCGTTTGAGTTGGGCTAGCATGTAGATTATCACGAGTCCGTTCTACATGTTACGTTGTGCTAAAAGAGTGAATTCTCTTACACTTTATGCTACGATATTGAATATGTAGGCTCGGTCAATTATCAGGGATTGATTGCGGCGGCATGTGTTAGATCACGGGACTTATCTCGATAGGGGCGAGAGATAATATCCCATGCATGAAGGCATAGTTTAGGTGTCATTAGGTAATGACATCTATGCTCTGATATTGAATCGTGGAAGCGATCAATTATCGCGAATTGATTACCCGGCGTGTGTTGAAGCGACTTATCTCGATAGGGGAGAGATAACATCCTATGCATAAAAGCATAGTTTAGGTGTCATTAGGTAATGACATCTATGCTACGATTTTGAATCACGTAGGCTTGTGGAATTTGTGTTTTCTCTTGGGAGCGAACCCGTTGTGTCTTCTCTTGGGGGAAGCGAACCTGTTGTGTTTTCTCTTGGGGCGGCGAACCACATTACAGGAGTAGACCTCTCATTCATAAAGGAATCGAGAGGGATTTTGGCCGTGGTCCTAACTGTAGGAAGGTTTGACCAAGTGGGAGTGAAAATTAAAAATGATCTTAGCGTAGGAAGGTTTGATCGGGATAGGAGTTTTGAGACAATCTAAGCGTGGGAAGGTTTGATCGCTCAATCACGAAATGGACCTCTCGTTCATGGAAGGAATCAAGAGGGATTTGACCATGGTCCTAGCTGTAGGAAGGTTTGACCCGAGCGAGATATTTGAGACAATCCTAAGCGTGAGGAGGTTTGATCGCTCAATCGGAAGTGGACCTCGTTCATGGAAAGAATCGAGAGGGATTTTGGCCGTGGTCCTAGCGTAGGAAGGTTTGACCAAGATAGGAATTTTGAGACAATCCTAACTCAATGTGGAAGTGGACCTCTCGTTCATGGATTATCCACCCCGACTTTCTTACATAAAATTGGTATGGTGAAGTAAGAAGAAGCGGTTTAACCTCTTATATTCATCGGAGGAAAGGCGGTTTATACTCGTATACAGTAGGTGCGAGAGCGATTTATACTACTATTATACATGGAATCTGAAGGGCGGTTTATACTTTTATACAGTGGTCTGAGGAAGCGATTTATACTCGTTATACACAGCGGATCTGAGGGGAAGCGATTTATACTCGTATACAGCCAGTCGAAGGGCGATTTATACTGTATACACCGAGTCGAGGAAGCGATTTATACTCGTATATACACAGCCGAGTCGAAGGGCGGTTATACTACGTATACAGCCGGAGTCGAAGGGCGGTTTATACTCGTATACGGAGTCAAGTTTGATTCGGCTTATGGCGTTAAGAGCGCCCAACCAAGGCTTGGATGATGGCCTTGAGAGCTAAGCAATCCTTTGTAGGATGGAGGATCCTCGTAGTGCATACGGTATTTAGGGTCAGTTTTGTGCCTCCTCTTGATTTGTAATGGAGGCAACATACCGCAAGACGGGAGATTTCCGGGATCATCTTGGAAAAACGAATGCGTCGACGATTTGGTCGAAAAGCCGTGACAAAGGAGATCACATCAAAGATCTTAGAGCGGTATTGAACTCATGCGGACTCATCGACTAAAGATGAACCACAAATCCTTCCTTGGGATGTCCGTGGCAAGTTCCTCGGTTTTGTCGTCACCGACAAAGGAATCCGCGATCACGTGAAGCGATTCAAGAATTGCAACAAATCGAGAACTTCGGGGGTTACAAGAGGCGATTGGCATACATCAAACGGTTCATATCGAACCTATGGGAAGTGCCAATCATTCTCAAAGTTGAACAAGAAGGGCGTGTCATATATTTGGGACGGCCGCGAGAGGCATTGAAGAGATCAAGTCTTATCTGCGCTAAACCTCTGTTCTTGTTGCACCGCGATGGAAAACCGTTTTGATCTCGTCAAGGCAATGGATCACTCGTTAAGCGCTTTTCTCGCAAGGCGGCAGTGATCACGAGCGGTGATGTAATTACACGAGCGAACATTAGTCTCGGTGAGTCGATATCAATGGTGAAGCGGTGCCTTGCATTAGTGTTGCGATTGAAAAATCACGGCTATTTAGAGGACGGAGCGATTTATGTTATCTCGCGTAAATCCGGTCCGAATATTTATATTGACACCGGCTTCAATGAGTTGGCGTTTGGCGAAATGGGCCTTGCTCTTGTCCCAATCGACACACTTCAAACAACATAAGTCGATCAAAGGGCAGCGATTTGCGATCTCTTGGTACATGACCCGACAACGGTGCGTTGAGCTATATGATGATCTTCGATGAAGTCCGGAAGTCAACCTCACGTCGCACCAACAAATATGGCGATTGTATTTGTGGCGGACTTCCGGGCCACTAATGTAGCAAGTACCCGGATGTTCTAAAATCTCATTTGAGTGAGTTGTCTTGATTTCCGAGAATCATGTCATGCCGTGCTTATTCACTCACGAACCCTGTTCCAATAATGTAGCCGATACAGCAGCTACTTTCGGTTAACCGCCAAGGGCTGAGTGAATATCTCGCGGCGTGGAGATTCACAAGCGATAGTTAAGCGGTCGTGGTGACTACAGTTAGGAACCTTGATGCGTCCCCTATCATCGTTAGCGTGGACTCATTGAAGAATTCTTCATCGAATATATTCCGCCTCCAAAAGCTCCGCAGCGGATGCCTTTGGCGTTAGGCGTGTGATTAGCACAGAGACCGAGCAATTAGTTACGGTCGGGACTCATCAACTCTTCGTGCAATATATAATGAGGTACAAGAAGATGAAGAAACGATTACCAAAGAGGTACATACGCAACCCAAACCAAGTTGGAGCCGAGATTGGCTTTCCTATCATCGACTATGTCTTGCCGCATTATCTGGGAAGAAGCGTGAAGGAGAGAATCAATCAAAGAGCTCGTTCTTTTACGACCGAAGACCCGGATGTTATATCGTCGGGGGTATGGCGGTCTTTACTCGATGCCTTTCAAACAAAGGGAAGAGGTCCCGGAAGCACACCACGAAGGTGAATGTGGTGCGCGCGGCACGGTCCCACTCTACGATCAGTCGATGGGCTACACGGCCCACAATGATTAATGGCCTTGATGAAACGGAAATGCGGCGTGTCAAATTCGCAATTATATGCATCGACCTCGAGGCGATTTGCATCGCCGGCCACATCACGGCCATTGAGACATGGGGAATGGATGTTGTGGGTCCCATTTTTCCTCCGTCGGTTAAAGGAGATCGGTTTATTCTAGCGATCACCGACTACTTCTCCAAGTGGGGTGAAGCAATCCGCTAAAAGAAGTAAAAAGTACCGATGCGTCGAGTTCATCAAACACCATGTCATCTATCGACATGGTGTCAGGATGCATGACAGCGGTCCCCAATTTATCGGCAATTCCTTCAGAGGTTTTGCGAAAAGTTCAAGATACAAGATGTCAAAATCGGCGGACCTATAATCAGCTGACAAATGGATTAGGCGAGGCGTTCAACAAAACGATCATCAAGATTTTGTCGAAGCTTGTGAAGAATAACAAGCGGGCTGGGGATAAACTTCGGAGAAGCACTTTCACGGGCATATCGCTTCGCGATACGCCGCGCGCTGGGCGACCCGTACTCCACAGTTTCTGGTGCAAAGATTCTCGTTGGAAATTCGATCGCCGCCAGCGCTTTCAGCAGAGATGGCGGCCGAAGAACAACATCGAAGCGTCTCGAAGAGCTTCGAGATGTTAGATGAGAAAGCGGAAGCTCAACAATGCATTGAATTCTATCAAGCTAGGATGTCGAGGGCTTTCAACAAGAAAGTTGACGAGAGAACCTTTAAGGAGGAGATCTGGTCACCATTTTAGGCGGCCGATAATTCTCAACTCCAAAGAAAGGTAAATTCAAAAATGGGAAGGACCGTTCATAATAGACACGGTCTATTCAAGCGGTGCATATCATATATCACCTGAATGGCGGCCAGAAATTAATCAGATAAATGGGAAGTTTCGAAAAGTATTATCCTTAGTACATTGGGATAACCCGGTTTGATGGGAAGTTCCTCAGAAAATATCTCACTCATTTTCATGAGGATAACCCTAAGTTATTTTGATTTCCTCCAAAATTCTCTCACCGATCAAATTCATTGTGGTGGGCCCACTAAAATCTTCTGGTCCAACGGCAAAATCCTCTCGATTCCTCCCGCGAGCGAGAGGTCCACTCAAATTACAGTTGCAATCCTACAAAGCAAAGCTATCCGTACCTTTCAAGATTCTGCGAGTGGAGATCCACTCTTAGTTTCTCATTGGGAAATAGAATACATTCTTCCTTTCCCACATTTTACACGAGATAGAATACATTCTTCCTCTCCGGCCGAAGATAGAATACATTCTTCCTCTCTTGTCTTAGATTCTCGGTGGAGATCCCATCTTAGTCTCATCTTTCAAGATTCTCAAAATGGAGATCCCATTTTTTCTCTTTCCTCATGAAGCAGGACAAAAATCATTCCTTTCCAATATCGGAGATAGGAGACAAGATCTTCCTTCCTCTCCATCAATAGAGATAGGATACAAAACCTTCCTCTCTTATTTAAATTAAATGAGCACACGGAGATGGGATACAAAACCTTCCTCTCTTATTTCAAATGTGGAGATAGGACACAAAACCTTCCTCTCCACTTGCAAGAGATAGGATACAAAACCTTCCTCTCTTGTTCATTCCTTACTCGGAGATGGAGACAAGATCCTCCTTCCTCTCCACCTTAGGAAATAGAATATATTCTTCCTTTCCCACCTCAATCAACCTTATGCGGTTCAATCCTTCTCCGGTCAAAGAAGCCAAGATTCATCTTGGGGTATTTTATCCAAGCCTAAGAAGGGATGAAGTCGGCCTAGCGTCGCCGGTTTAGTCTTTCTCCGATTGAAGAAGACACGAGTTGGTTAAGGGGTATTTTATCCCGAAACCTAAGAAGGGATGAAGTCAGCGCTTCTGTCGCGTGAGTTTAGTCTTTCTCCGATTGAAGAAGACACGAGTTCGATTAGGGTATTTTATCCCGAAGCCTAAGAAGGTTAAACGCGCCTCACAGCGTTGCGGTTAGTCTTCCGTGAAAATTAGGCGAAGCCTCGTATTCAACATCGTAGCATTAAGTCTAAGAGAGTCTCATTCTTTTAGCGCACGCGTCGCGGGGCGGATCGAGATAATCCGCCGCTAGCCCATCAAAGCGGTAGTTGGTAAAGGCTAATCAAATCCGTTGAGAACGGAAGCCCAATAACCCTAAAGTCGGCCTCACTGCGTTGCGGTTTAGTCTTTCTCCGATTGAAGAAGACACCGAGTTGATTACGGGGTATTGTCATCGAAGCCTAAGAAGGGATTAAACCAGCGCCCTCCGCGGCGTTGCTTGAGGCGATGCGTAAAGTACCAAGCCTATGTATTCAATATCATAGCAACAAGTCTAGAAGAGTTTCATTCTTCCGGCCTAGCGTCCGCGTAGACGGATCGAATAATCATGCGCTAGCCCAATTCAAGCGGTAGTTGGTAAAGGCTAATCAAATCGTTGGCGGTGAGGGTTTGCCAAAAATCCTATAAGTATTATGGTTAATTATTTACGAAATAAAAGAATCATAATAGAGCACAAAGAGGGCAATATGTTTTATTGATAAAAGGCTGAAGTTACACAGTTTTTAAACGGTAATTTGACAAATTTCTTTGCTTCTTCGAATACTTTATTGAGGAAAGCTTGTTGAAGTTCCTCGGCTTCGACCTGAAAGTCTCCTCGCTGCCATTAAGGGCCTCCATGATCTCCTTCTTGATGTCAACCGACTTACGCCGAGAGTTCAAATTTCGGGCGACCACGCTGAGAGTCTTTTCTTTGTTGGCCCCAGGACTTCAAGGCGATCGGAGCTCTCCTAAGCGGCTTGAAGTTCTGTTCGAGCTCTACTATCCTCGCTTCTCGGCTGACACAAGATCAAAATGTCTCACGGAAGATGAAGCTTGCGACAGCGGCGATCTCCAAATGATACACGGCCTGGCATTTAAACTTGAGTCAGGTAATAGCAAAAGCATCCTGCCGGCTGTGAGGCTGAGCCTCTGTCTCTCTATACATGAGGGCGCGTGCTGCCAAAATCTTGTATGGTGAAATCATCGGCTGTCAATGGCGGACTCAATCTTCGGATATTCTCCGGGCAGCTTACTACTCAAATAAGATTGCAGTATAAACTAGTTCCTAAGTCTTAGCGAAGTTCACGGAGAATATTACCATATTCTTAAGGATAACTTCGATAACCCTCAACTTCCTCCCGAGGAGGAACCTCAAAGAGGGTAAATTGGCGAATTCGGCGGTGCTTATGTTGGCGGACAGCGTTCAACCTTGAAAAATTCTTCCATTTGTATCATCTTGACTGCTGGCCAGGGCCGTGATCAACGGTTGGAATTGGAATGAATCCCAAAATTCCTCCGCTGCGAATTGTACTCGACAAGAGATGATCTGATAGCAAACCAACCAGCGTGTGCCGAAGGATTCACCGATCAACAATTGGATCCACGCAGAACCGCCGCGGGTCAGCCGTGCGCTTCGCCAATTGAAGGCTAAAATCCATGTAGTTTGGCCTTGATAGCGTCGCGATGAAGGATCCCCGATCAGCGGAGGAATCTCGATGGTCAAATGGATGACAATTCACCAGCGAGTCGGTAGAAACTTAGTAGCTACTGTTTTGAAACTCCAACCACGGTCAAGCAATAAGTGCGGCACCGTAACACCCTGGGTATCCTACAAAGCGGAGAACACGAGAAGTGGAGGAGTTAAATCTGGAGCCAATCTCAAAAATTCATCTATCGACTTCGGTCAAGATTTCGACAACGATTGGACAAAAAAAATGCGAAAGTAATACTTTCAACCAATCCTACAGCGGAAAGGCTGAAGGAATGGAGAGATCAAGCGCCGGGGTCATTCACGAGTCCTATCACGCTAATTAAAGAGTGAAGGGCTCATCATGTCAAAGCATCGGACTCATCAAGAATCGAGGCCGAGGCGCTTTGGAGGGTATCTGTGGCGTTAAAATTGCTTATCGATGCGAGCGAAACTTCGTGGCGGTGGGTTGACAACCAACGATCCATTCGACAAACCGGCGTCGCCGCCAGCGTCCGCCACAAAGCAGCGTGAAGCGAGTCGGCGAACATAAAGTGAGTCGGCAAGGCGTGCGAGCCAATGAAGCGGCGTCGAGTTGACTAAACTCAAGCGTTGGCGAGACGGAATCAACCGTACCTAGTCCGTCAATGCAAGCGAGCGTTTGAGCTCGAAGTTGATCGAACGCGGACTCAAACACAACGGCGACATCAGAGACAAAACTAAGCCGGAAGACCGAAAAATCGACGAAGAATCGGCGGAGAAAGCGGCCAAAGCAATGAGGCGTGAGCGCCAGCGGCGCGGCACCTGACAAGTGGCCAAGGTGGCTCGCCACTTTGTAGAGCCACCTACCAACTTGGCCGAGGTGCCTCGACCAAGTGGCCGGAGGCTCGGCCACTTGGTAGAACCACCTCGGCAATTGGCAGAGGCTCGACCAGTGGCCGAGGTGGCAAACCAGTGGTGAAACCATAACCAGCACCTCTCCATTGTATAAATAGGGGGTCTAAAGCTTGGTGGTGGATTTTTGGGAGGATTTGGCTTTTGGGAAACTTCGGGGATTTTGAAGAGTTCTCCACGAGATCCACGGCCGTCGGACTGCCGTTAGAACGCGGCGAGCACAAGTCGATCGGCGTCGAGATCCACAAATGTGAGGCCAAGTTGTAAACAAATTCAGCGGAGCAATTGTTTGGGTCGAAAGTTGTTTCCATTTGTAAAACTAGAAAAATTACACTTTTGGTTCTCGGTTACAAAGAAATTAAATAACTCTCTCAAACTTCGAACAAAAGGCGCTACAAGTGTAGATCTCTTATTTTCGTGGGACTTTGCACTGTCTTGGGGCCGTGTCAAGTGGACCACCGAGGCGTGATCGTCGAATCGGCGGGGTTTAGTTGATGCTTATAGGAAACAAGAACCCGACCAAATATCTTAGCAAGGTAAGATATCCACTCTTCTCAAGAATTAAGGCAAAGCTTAAACTCGAGGAATCTCCGGTGTGGATCGTGTTCTTGAACTCAAGCTTGGATGCCCCTTCACGATAGCCGACCCCACTTGAGTGGGCGTGGGAGGGTATTTATAGTCTTTGGAAGCGTTCCCTCTTGAAACACAAGTGTCATAAGTGCGGGAAATTTGCGATTAAGCCTCAGTACGCCTGGCGTAAAACGCCAGCTAAGCTGGCGAGGCGGTCGCGATCTGCCACCGCTAGCGGCGGCGGTATAAGCTACCTGCGGCCGACAGCGAGGCAATATCGTCCCTTCATTTTGCTGTAGCGGTTTCCCGCTTTTTAGGCATGATTAAATGCCTAGAATTGCCTACAGTGGTATCTTCAGCGTGTAGCTGATGCGCGATGCGAGCGTCTCTGCGTTGATAAAGTCAAGTGGGCCCCACCAGCATTGATTTAGACCCTTCGAGAGCTCATTTTAAGTATACGGGTGTCTCGTATTTGGCGAGACACAAGTAAGTCTGCTGGAGACACATCAAATCACCAAACATGGCGAGAGACACACATAAAGTCTGCATGCTGTGAGACACATCAAGTGTCTCGCTTCGTGGCGAAGCACACCGAGTGTCTTCGCTGTGAGACACATCAAAGTGTCTCGCTAGTGGCGAGGCACACATAAGTGTCGCCTTTGTAGCAAGACACAATCTTCCTGTATTGGGCTTCTTGAGATTTCGACGGCGTTGTCCCGATCTTCTCATGATTTAGTCATATTTGAGGTTCTTGGCAATTTTGATGCCTCGGATACCTCCAAAGTTTTCGGTCCTCGTATTTTATCGAAGTGCGGAATACTTTGAATAAGATGCCTTACGTTCAGCGTTGAACTTTGTAGAAGAGGCCAATGTTTTGGTTTCTTGAATCCGGCTCGGCGTGTCGTGACCATACTTTGGGATCAATAGTGTTGCATTTGTATTTGGATTGATTGAAATGTCGAAGTCGATTTTGGACTAATCATCTTCATCTTGAAAGTCACCACTTGGGTTATAATTGAAATGCCTTGAGAATCATTGAGAAAAGCGTGATGGTTTTCGAATATCATATTTCGGAAAGCTTCTATATGTAATATCGGAATTGTCCCTTGAAAGCGGGGCAATCTAAGTCTCGCTCAAAAGGACCGCCACGAGAATGCATGCGAGCATGCTTGAGGACTGGCGATGTAATGGCACATTTGCATTAGCAATGAGTTACAAAGTGCATTAAAATCCGCGGTAGGATAAAGTGCTTGACCGTAGGAAAGAGTGAACCCATTGTCTCAAGTTATTGCTTGTATGATAGATATAGGATTTTTGGCAAACCCTCACCATCAGCGGTTTGATGAGCCTTTACCAACTACCGTTTGAGTTGGGCTAGCATGTAGATTATCGAGTCCGTTCATGTTACGTTGTGCTAAAAGAGTGAATTCTCTTACACTTTATGCTACGATATTGAATACGTAGGCTCGGTCAATTATCACGGGAATTGATTACCCGGCAGCATGTGTTAGATGCAGACTTATCTCTGATAAGGGACAGAGATAATATCCCTATGCATGAAGGCATAGTTTAGGTGTCATTAGGTAATGACATCTATGCTACGATATTGAATACGTAGGCTTGATCAATTATCACGGGAATTGATTACCCAGCGGCGTGTGTTAGACGCTGACTTATCTCTGATAAGGGACAGAGATAACATCCCTATGCATAAAAGCATAGTTTAGGTGTCATTAGGTAATGACATCTATGCTACGATTTTGAATACGTAGGCTTGTGGAATTTGTGTTTTCTCTTGGGGAAAGCGAACCCGTTGTGTCTTCTCTGGGAAGCGAACCTTTGTGTTTTCTCTTGGGGCGAACCACGATGCAGGTAGACCTCTCATTCATAAAAGGAATCGAGAGGGATTTTGAGTGGTCCTAGCGTAGGAAGGTTTGACCAAGTGGGAGTGAAAATTAAAAATGATCTTAACGTAGGAAGGTTTGATCGGGATAGGAGTTTTGAGACAATCCTAAGCGTGGGAAGGTTTGATCGCTCAATCTGAAATGGACCTCTGTTCATGGAAGGAATCAAGAGGATTTTGACCATGGTCCTAAGCAGGAAGGTTTGACCAGGCAGATATTTGAGACAATCCTAAGCGTGGAAGGTTTGATCGCTCAATCGGAAGTGGACCTCTCGTTCATGGAAAGAATCGAGAGGGATTTTGGATGGTCCTAGCGTAGGAAGGTTTGACCAAGATAGGAATTTTGAGACAATCCTAACTCAATGTGGAAGTGGACCTCGTTCATGGATTATCCACCCCTTTCTTACATAAAATGGGCTGTCGGGTGAGTAAGAAGGAAGAGGTTTAACCTCTTATATTCATCGAGGAGGAAGGGCGGTTTATACTCGTATACACAAGGTCTGAGGCGGTTATACTCATATACATGAATCGAGAGGGCAGCTTTATACTCGTATACACAGCCAGTCTGAAGGGAAGATTTATACTCGTATACATGCCGAAGTACGGAGGGCGGTTTATACTCATATACAGCCGAGTCGAGAGGGCGATTTATACTCGTATACTGCCGAGTCGAGAGGAGCGATTTATACTCGTATACTGTCGAGTCAGAGGGCGGTTACTCGTATACCGCTGAGTCGAAGGGCAGCTATACTCGTATACCGCCGAGTCAAGTTTGATTCACTTATTTGGCGTTAAGGCGCCGGCTTCAACCAAGGCTTGGATGATGGCCTTGAGAGCTAAGCAATCCTTTGTAGGATGGAGGATCCTCGTAGTGCATACGGTATTTAGGGTCCAGGTTTTTAACCTCCTCTTGATTTGTAATTGGAGGCAACATACCCAGACAATGACGAGATTTTCGGGATCATCTTGAGCGGTCGAATGCTACGTCGACGATTTGGTCGTGAAAAGCCGTGACAAAGGAGATCACATCAAAGATCTTAGAACGGTATTGAACTCATGCGGACTCATCGACTAAAGATGAACCACGCCAAATCCTTCCTTGGATGTCGGTGGCAAGTTCCTCGGTTTGTCGTCACGACAAAGGAATCCACGTCGATCGACAAAGTGAAGGCGATTCAAAATTGCAGAAATCGAAGAACTTCGAGGGGTTACAAAGGCGATTGGCGTACATCCGGCGGTTCATATCGAACCTATCCGGAAGTGCCAATCATTCTCAAAGTTGAACAAGAAGGGCGTGTCATATATTTGGGACGGCCGCGAAAAACGAAGAAGATCAAGTCTTATCTCGCTAAACCTCTGTTCTTGTTGCACATGATCCGGAAAACCGTTTTTGATCTACGTCAAGGCAATGGATCACTCGTTAAGCGCTTTACTCGCGCAAGACGGCAACAGCCGATCCGCGAGCGGTGATGTATTACGGCCAGAACATTAGTGGGTCGAGTCTCGATATCCAATGGTCGAAGCGGTGCCTTGCATTAGTGTTCGCGATTGAAAAAATGCGGCACTATTTAGTCGGACGGGCGATTTATGTTATCTCTAACGTAAATCCGGTCCGAATATTTATGACCCACCGGCTTCAATGAGTTGGCGTTTGGCAAATGGGCCTTGCTCTTGTCCCAATCGACTGCACTTCAAACAACATAAGTCGATCAAAGGGCAAGCGATTTGCGATCTCTTGGCGCCAACCCGACAACGGGCAGTTGAGCTATATGATGATCTTCGGATGAAGTCCGAAGTCAACACTACGTCGCACCAACAAATATGGCGATTGTATTTTGGCCAGAGCTTCGGGCCACTAATGTAGCAAGTACCCGGATGTTCTAAAATCTCCGAGAGTCGGAGTTGTCTTGATTTCCGGAATCATGTCATGCCCGTGCTTATTCACTCACGAACCTGTTCCAATAATGTAGCCGAATACAAGCGCTACTTATCGGACTTAGCCGCCAAAGGCTGGGGTCGAATATCTCGGCGTATGGAGATTCACAACTGATAGTTAAGCAGGTCCGTGGTGACTACGAAGTTAGGAACCCTGATCTGGTCCCCTATCATCAGGTAGCCGTTGAAATGGCGGACTCATTCGAAGAATTCTTCATCGAATATATTCCACGCCTCCAAAACGCTCACGCGGATGCACTGGCGGCGTTAGCTGTGTCGTTAGCACAACCTTCCGAGACCGAGCAATTAGTTACGGTCAGGACTCATCAACTCTTCGTACCAATATATAATGAGGTACAAGAAGATGAAGGAACGATTACCAAAGAGTACATGC
Source organism: Asparagus setaceus (assembly GCA_012295165.1). Taxonomy (NCBI): domain Eukaryota; kingdom Viridiplantae; phylum Streptophyta; class Magnoliopsida; order Asparagales; family Asparagaceae; genus Asparagus; species Asparagus setaceus. The sequence goes on from CM022709.1 coordinate 6,556,363, forward strand.
AACCCAAACCAAGTTGGAGCCCGAGATTGGCGCTTTCCTATCATCGACTATGTCTACGGTATTCTAGGAAGGCGTGAAGGAGAGTCAATCGTGAAGAGCTCCCGATTCTTTTACGACACGAGACCCGGATGTTATATCGTCGGGTATGGCGGTCTTTACTCCGATGCCTTTCAAACAAGGGAGGAGAAGGTCCTTCGGGAAGCACGAAGGTGAATGTGGTGCGCACCGGCCGGTCCCAAGCTCTGATGATCGAGGAGAATGGGCTACTTTGGCCCAAATGATTAATGGCCAGCGGTCGAATGCGGCAAAATGCCACGTGTCAAATTCACGAATTATATGCATCGGCCTCAGGCGGTTGCATCCTTCGACCACATCACGGCCATTCGAGACATGGGGAATGGATGTTGTGGGTCCCATTTTTCCTCCGTCGGTTAAAGGAGATCGGTTTATTCTAGCGATCACCGACTACTTCTCCAAGTGGTGAAGCAATCCCGCTAAAAGTAAAGGCGAGTACCGTCGTCGATTCATCAAACACCATGTCATCTATCGACATGGTGTCGAAACGGATCGTGCATGACAACGGTCATTTATCGGCAATTCCTTCATCGGTTTTGCGAAAAGTTCAAGATACAAGATGTCTCATCGACGGCCTATAATCCGGCGACAAATGGATTAGGCGGCGTTCAACAACGATCATCAAGATTTTGTCGAAGCTTGTGAAGAATAACAAGCGAGACTGGACGATAAACTTCGGAGAAGCACTCGGGCATATCGCTAACTGTAGCGATGCATACGCCAGAGGCGACCGTACTCCACGGTTTCTGGTGCAAAGCGATTCTCCGTTGGAAATTCAGATTCCGTCGCCGCGCCGCCTTTCAAGCGAGATGGCGGTAGAAGAACAACATCGAAGCGTCCGAAGAGCTCGAGATGTTAGATGAGAAGCGCTGGAAGCTCAACAATGCATTGAATTCTATCAAGCTAGGATGTCGAGGGCTTTCAACAAGAAAGTTCGTGAGAACAACAAGGAGGGAGATCTCGTCCTCATTTGCTAGGCGGATAATTCTCAACTCCAAAGAAAGGTAAATTCAAACCCAATGGGAAGGACCGTTCATAATAGACACGGTCTATTCAAGCGGTGCATATCGCTATATCACCTGAGAATGGCGTAGGCAATTATCTTAGATAAATGGGAAGTTTAGAAAAGTATTATCCTTAGTACATTCAGGATAACCCAGTTTGATGGGAAGTTCCTCAGAAAATATCTCACTCATTTTCATGAGGATAACCCTAAGTTATTTTGATTTCCTCCAAAATTCTCTCACCGATCAAATTCATTGACGGTGGGCCCACTAAAATCTTCTGGTCCAACCACCGGCAAAATCCCTCGATTCCCTCGAGCGAGGGTCCACTTTCAAATTACGGTTAGCAATCCTACAAAGCTATCAGGTACCTTTCCAAGATTCTGGTGGAGATCCCACTCTTAGTTTCTCATTGGAAATAGAATACATTCTTCCTTTCCCACATTTTACCGGAGATAGAATACATTCTTCCTCTCGAGGCCGAGATAGAATACATTCTTCCTCTCTTGTCTTAGATTCTCGGAGTGGAGATCCCACTCTTAGTCTCATCTTTCAAGATTCTCAAAATGGAGATCCCATTTTTAGTCTCTTTCACTGGAAACAGGACAAAAATCATTCCTTTCCAATATCCGGAGATAGGAGACAAGATCTTCCTTCCTCTCCATCAATAAGAGATAGGATACAAAACCTTCCTCTCTTATTTCAAATTCGTGAGCACCTGGAGATAGGATACAAAACCTTCCTCTCTTATTTCAAATTCGTGAGCACCTGGAGATAGGACACAAAACCTTCCTCTCCACTTGCAAGAGATAGGATACAAAACCTTCCTCTCTTGTTCATTCCTTACTCGGAGATAGGAGACAAGATCCTCCTTCCTCTCCACCTTCGGGAAATAGAATATATTCTTCCTTTCCCACCTCAATCAACCTTATGCCGGTTCAATCCTTCTCAGGTCAAAGAAGGCCAAGATTCATCTTGGGGTATTTTATCAAGCCTAAGAAGGGATGAAGTCGGCCTAACTAGCAGCGTCGGTTTAGTCTTTCTCGATTGAAGAAGACACCGAGTTCGATTAAGGGTATTTTATCCCGAAACCTAAGAAGGGATGAAGTCAACGCCTAACACGCGTCGCCAGTTTAGTCTTTCTCCGATTGAAGAAGACACCAGAGTTCGATTCTGGGGTATTTTATCCCGAAGCCTAAGAAGGGATTAAGCCAACGCCTCACACGCGTTGCCGGTTAGTCTTCCCGTGAAAATTAGACGAAGCCTACGTATTCAACATCGTAGCATTAAGTCTAAGAGAGTCTCATTCTTTTAGCACAACGTCACGTGCGGAGCGGATCCAGATAATCCGCACGCTAGCCCAACTCAAACGGTAGTTGGTAAAGGCTAATCAAATCCGTTGAGGGCTGGAGGTCGGCCAATAACCCTAAAGTCGACGCCTCACACGCGTTGCCGGTTTAGTCTTTCTCCGATTGAAGAAGACACCAGAGTTCGATTCGGGGTATTGTCATCCCGAAGCCTAAGAAGGGATTAAACCAACGCCTCTCCTGCAGCGTTGGGCGATCTCTTGCGTAAAAGTACCAAGCCTATGTATTCAATATCATAGCAACAAGTCTAGAAGAGTTTCATTCTTCGGCCTAGCGTCACGTCTTGGAGCGGATCGAGATAATCCGCACGCTAGCCCAATTCAAGCGGTAGTTGGTAAAGGCTAATCAAATCGTTGGACTGAGGGTTTGCCAAAAATCCTATAAGTATTATGGTTAATTATTTCGGCGAAATAAAAGAATCATAATAGAGCACAAAAAGAGGGCAATATGTTTTATTGATAAAAGACTGAAGTTACACAAGTTTTCTAAGCGGCAAATTTGTGACAACAAATTTCTTTGCTAACTCGAGATACTTTATTGAGGAAAGCTTGTTGAAGTTCCTCCCGGCTTCGACCACGAAGTCTCCTCATGCCATTAAGGGCCTCATGATCTCCTTCTTGATGTCAACCGCCGCTTAGCAGAGTTCAAATTTCGCCGGGCGACCGCGAGAGTCTTTTCTTTGTTGGCTTCGACTTCAAGGCGATCGAGGCTCTCCTCGCCGCTTGAAGTTCCCGTTCGAGCTCTACTATCCTCGCTTCTCAGCGTGACACAAGATCAAAATGTCTCACGGAAGATGAAGCTTAAAGAATGGCGATCTCAAATGATACACGGCCTCATTGCATTTAAACTTGAGTCGGTAATAGCGCAAGCATCCCGCTTGTTGTCGAGCCTCTGTCTCTGTCTCTATACATGAGGGGCAGAACGTCTCAAAATCTTGTATGGTCGAAATCATCGGCAATGTGGCACAGGCGGACTCAATCTTCGGATATTCTCGGGCAGCTTAGCCTACTCCAAATAAGATTACGAGTATAAACTAGTTCCTAAGTCTTAACGAGAAGTTCACGGAGAATATTACCATATTCTTAAGGATAACTCGATAACCCTCAACTTCCTCCCAGGAACCTCAAAGAGGGTAAATTGGCGAATTACGGCGGTGCTTATGTTGGCCGGACGTAGCGTTCAACCTTGAAAGAATTCTTCCCGTATCAATATCGACTGCGTCTTGCCGGGAGGCCCGTCAGTCAACAGTTTGGAATTGGAATGAATCCCAAAAAGAATTCCTCCCACTGCGGGCAATTGTACTCACGACAGAGTGATACTGATGCTGCGCGCCAACCAACGGCGTGTAGAAGGATTCACCGATCAACAATTCGGATCCACATGAAGACGCCGAGGTCAAGCGTTGCGCTCGCCAATGAAGGCTAAAATCCATGTAGTTTGGCCAATTAGCGTGCAGATGAAGGATCCCCGATCAACGGAGGAATCTCGATGGTCAAATGGATGACAATTCACCACGGTGCAGGTGATGAAACTTAATTAGCTACGTTTGAAACTCCAACCACGGTCAAGCAATAAGTGCGACACCGTAACACCCCGGTATCCTACAAAGCAGAGAACACGAGAATTGGAGGTTAAACTCAGCCAATCTCAAAAGAAATTCATCTATCGACTTCGGTCAAGATTTCGAAACGGTCGACAAAAAATGCGATCTGTAATACTTTCGGCAATCCTACAAAGCCCGGAAGGCTGAAGGAATGGAGAGATCAAACGCCGTGGTCATTCACGAGTCCTATCACGCTAATTAAAGAGTGAAGGGCTCATCATGTCAAAGCATCCCGACTCATCAAGAATCGGTGAGGACGCTTTGGAGGGTATCTGTAAGCGTTAAAATTGCTTATCGATTCCGACGAAACTTCGTGGCGGTGGGTTGACAACCAACGATCCATTCGACAAACCGCGTCGCAAAGCGGCGTCACCACAAAGCAGCGTGAAGCGGTCGACGAGCATAAAGTGAGTCGGCAAGGCGTGCGAGCCAATGAAACGGCGTCGAAGTTGACTAAACTCAAACGTTGGCGAGCGGAATCAACCGTACCTAGTCCGTCAATGCAAACGAGCCCGTTGAGCTCCGAAAGTTGATCGAACCGGACTCAAACACAGCGACATCACCGAGCAAAACGCCGGAAGACCGAAGAATCGACGAAAGAATCGGCGAAAGGCGACGCGCAATGACGAAAGCCGGCGAACATGCAACAGCCACCGACAAAGTGGCCAGGTGGCTCGGCCACTTTGGTAGAACCTCGACCAACTTGGAGGTGCCTCTACCAAGTGGTGGGAGGCTACCACTTTGGTAGAGCCACCTGCCAAATTGGTGAGGCGCCTCGACCAAGTGGTAGGTTGGCTCCGACAAGTGGGGAAACCACTGGCCAGCACCCCCTCTCCATTGTATAAATAGGGGGGGGGGTCTTGAAGCTTGAGGTGGTGGATTTTTGGGAGGATTTGGCTTTTGGGAAACTCGGGGATTTTCTGAAGAGTTCTCACGAGATCCACGAGCCGTCGGCCTGCCGTTCGAACACCGGTGAGCACAAGTCCGGTCGACGTCAGATCCACAAATCGCGAGGCCAACGAAGCCGTGAAACAAATTCAACGAACAATTGTTTGGGTCGAAGTTGTTTCCATTTGTAAAACTAGAGAAAATTACACTTTTGGTTCTCGTTACAAAGAAATTAAATAACTCTCTCAAACTCGAACAAAAGCGCTACAAGTGTAGATCTCTTATTTTCGTGGGACTTTGCTGTCTGGGACGCGTAATCCGTGGACCACCGGCGGCGATCGTCGAATCGACGGGTTTAGTTGATGCCGCAAAGGAAACAAGAACTTCACAAATATCTTAGCAAGGTAAGATATCCACTCTTCTCAAGAATTAAGGCAAAGCTTAAACTCGAGGAATCTCCGTGTGGATCGTGTTCTTGAACTCCGGCTTGGATCTCGATTGCCCTTCGATGGAGAGCCCACTGCCCAAGTGGACGTGGGAGGGTATTTATAGTCTTTGGGAAACGTTCCTCTTGAAACACAAGTGTCATAAGTGCGAAATTTGCGATTAGCGGCTTTCGGTACCGGCAGGCTGCCTCGCTAACTGGCGGCGTGCGAGCTACCT
>CM022709.1:6562062-6629562 GCA_012295165.1 Asparagus setaceus
CCTACAAGCACGTGCATCGCACTGGTGCCTATTTCACTAGTATATATATATATAACTACAAAAACTTTCCATACTTCGATCTGATTTAAAAAAGAAAAACTTTCCATAGTTCGATAAAAATTGATTTACCTTACACCACCCCACCTGTTTCATAAAGGCAATTATACGAAAATCAAAGGTGCATTTGATATTTCTTTTTCGAGAAAATGCACATTTAACATTTCTTTTACGCGCGTCCTTTCAACTTCCCACATCAACCCATCAAACGTCATCAGAGCGCGCGGGATCGTTCATTTTCGCATAGAAACTCTCTATGCGCACGCCCGCATAAACTATCTCTCCATCACCTATGCCCGCCAATTCTCTGTACCATAGTCTCCTCTCCTCCCACTTTCTCAAAATTTCCCTCTCTTCACCCAAAAAACCCCCCAAACCCTCAAAACCCTAGAAATCGAAAAATCCCCTTCAAGCTCCATTAATGGCGGTCGCTTAGTTCGCCGTCCATGGCCGATTCCTCTTACGCTCTCCCCCTCCACCGCCTCTCGATCGGCGACATGATTCTGGTCAACTTCGATGGCGATCGGAGGTGGTACTCAGCGGAGATCGTGGAGGCCAACGGAGATCACGAGTGTGAAGTTCTTTACAAGGACGGAGAGCGTGAGTGGATTGATCTTGAGAAGGTTAAGTTTAGAGTGAGCAGGAATTGGAGCGGTTCGATGAGGAAGAGGAGCAAAATTGAGAAGAGCAATGTGAAGGAAGAGGAGGAGGAGGCTTATGAGATCGAGGAGATTAGGGATGTTCTTTTTGACGATGGTGAGTGAAAGTTACAGTCTTTTTTTAATTGGGCTGGAAAGGGTTTCCTTAATAGGGGTAAATTTCAAGAAAACCCCTTGAACTTTGGTGTGATTTGCACAAAAAGGCCGTGACCTTTAGGGCAAAACCCATTAATCAAGATAAGGTGAGGATTTCATCACCCTTTCCTTAGCCCAAAATCACTAATTCCTCACTACACATACCCAAGCCTCTTAAAATTTAATTAGGCGTTGGCCCCTAAGGATTCGAGCTCATTAAGGAACAATAATTTCTTAAGTGAACGGTCCAAGTTTATTTGGATTAATTGGTGTCTAAGGCAAGGTTTAGGGGTTGCGTAAGCTCATAAGGAAAAGAGGTACTTAATTGATCTTTGATCTCCCTCTAGTACTATCCTTACGGCTAATTATCCAAGTAAACTTTGATTTTTCACTAAGGGAATTTTTGGTTAGGAGCTGGTCTAAGTCAAGTTTAGGCTTAACCCTAGAGTTAGGGTGATTGAAAAGTGATTGCCTTGATTTGCTTTTAGTTAGTTTTCCTTTTTCTTTTTCTCATCATCTTCTTAACTTTTTCTCTTGTCCTTTTTCAAATAAAAATAAAAAAATTGATTTTGGTGTATGCAAACTTGGGTTAGGGATAATACCAATCGTTTAATTAGTTTTGATCCATCTCTTGAACCAAGCGAAATGGTATCTAACCCACTGTTCTTCAAGATGTTTGTTACCCCTAGAAATGCAATCCCCTCTTGCATAAAACTCCCGAGGTCAATGGAGCAAATTTTGAACTTAGACCGCATTTTATTAACATGCTTCCCAAATTCCTAGGAGTAGAAACCGAAGCTTACATTTTCATCTCAGAATTTGAAGAAGTTTGCCTCATGATCAAGATGAGGGACTTAGCAGAAGATCCGATCAAACTCAGATTTATTCCATTTGCCCTTAAGGATAAAGTCAAAAATGGTACGTATAAGCTTGCAGATTCCATCTCAACTTGGGGTGAATTTGTAAAAGTTTTTACGAAAAATTCTTTCCTATCCACAAAGCGGTCAAGCTTAGAAACGACATTCAAAATTTTAAAATTGTCGGGAGAACCTTTTGGAAGTATTTTGACAAATTCAAAGATCTTCTTATCAATGTCCTCACCATGGTCTTGAAAAGTGGCGATTATGCCAAATCATTTATGAAGGATTGGATTATTCTTCAAAAACTTCCTTAGAGTCAATGTGTCAAGGGGATTTCATGAAGAAAAATGCGATGAAGCTTGGGACTTTTAGAGAATTTATCAGAAAACTATGCATTAGGAACAACGTGATTCATCGATTACCCAATCCAGTTCTAGAGGTACTTCCTTAGAGTCAAACATAGCCTCTGAAGCTAAGATGGCTACAATTCATGAGTTAGAAACTTTAGAAACCAAAGAACGAGCTCAGCTCAAATCAATCAAGTTGCCTCGGGTTGTCATGCTTGTCTTTCTGACCCATGCTTGAGCAATGTCCACTCTTAGGAAATACTCAATCTCTAGAAGATGAATCTTGCATTCCGACATCAGATTAATGATCCATTTTTCCAACCTATAATCGGGTTGGAGAAATCATCAAATTTGCATGGAATGGGGTAATTTCTCGAAATCAAAATTTCCTCCCTCTTCAAACCAACAATTCCCTAGGGAACGCGATTTCTTTCAGTTCTCAAACCAATTTTTCACAATCAAATCAGCCATTTCCAAATCAGTTTCCTCATCATCAATCTACAAATCATATTCCTTCAAATGTTGAGAAACGTTTTAATATTTTGGAAAGGGGTTTGGAAGCCTTGATGAAAACCTCTACACAAATCACGAACTTGTTGACTCAAACATCTAACACGATGAACTCCTTTATGCAATCAACAGGACAAATTCTCAACTCCAACACTCAAGCCATAGCTAGATTAGAAACCCAGCTTGGTCAACTAGCTAGCGCTATAAGTGAGAGAGAGAAAGAATCATTTCCGAGTCAACCCGTGACCAATCCAAGGAACTCAGGGTCAAGTTTAACTTTTCAAGATCAAGTGAATGCAATCCATTCACAACAATCAGGTAACCAGGTTAATAATCAAGTCCTTCAGAACGAGAGAATTATGTTGAATACATGCATCTTGAAGCCAACATTTGAAGAACCCTTTGTCAATGAACTTAGATTTTTAGAAAATAGAAAACAACAAGATTTCATTTTTGATGAAATTTTTGTTAATAACGAATCTAAGTTCAAAGCATACAACCATTAATACCTACCTTCCATTCTTTGCAACATCACTAAAAACCACGAAATTTTTGGAATTTAAGCACATCGATGATTATATCATTTTGAAATTCTTTAAATTTCGGTGGGAATTTTCGACAATAAGGTAGGATTTAATGTAGAATGTGAGCTTCTCATGTTTCATCTTTTATTCTACATTTTATTTTTTGTCCCACAATAATAATAAAAGAATTTATTCTTCTCTCATGTGAGAGTTTCTTGTTCTTTTCAAAAAAAAGAAAAAAAGAAAAAGAGAGAATAAATTTTTGACTTCACCTTCTCATACCAAAGGTAATTCTGAATTTTTATCATTGTTCGAAGTCGACCAGAACAAATGTAAGTGCTTCCATTCTTATCGTTTTACTTTTGGGTTGAGGAATCATTTATCTTTATCTTAGATTATTTTTCCTCTTTCTTACCATTTTTTATGTCATTTTTTTCTCTTTTTCAAAAATATTGTCACTTGCCAACTTAATAGAGTTGATTAATAATTGATTAATTTAGAATTTAAGTCTTCTAATCCTTAGTTAGTTCTATACTCAAGTTTACCTTTTATGATAACTCCAAATAAATTTCTCAAGAAATGATTTTCAAAGTAGTATACTTTACTTAAGTTTTACTTAGATTTTTAATTAAAGTAATGAAATTTTTGCATGCCTAACTTAGAGTTGAAAATAATTTTTCAAGTTGTCTTGATCAAATATTGTTCAGAATATATATACATATACACATATATATATTATACTAACTTAATAAAAGAAGAAAAATTTCTCTTAAAATCATTGGTGGTTCTATTTTACTAAGCCTAAGTTGGTGAGTAATTAAGCAGAGGTATTTCTATGCTGACCTAAGCCCAATGGGTTGGGATTCATTGGCCCAAAACTAGCTAAATGGTCACTTAGAAAGATTAAAAGAACAAAACCACCAAGGAATAAAGAGTTAAAAAATTGTCATACTAATCATGTTTTTATATATAGTTATATTTGTATATGTTCTTGAAAAATTAAATGGATTTAAAGACTTGAAGTTTGTTTAAAACAAAGAGTTAGCATGTTCTTTTCAAAACTTTCAAATTAAATTTTTGAGTTAAACTTGGTTTTGTATAACTATAATGGAAGGATTTTTTTAAGAAAATTACATTGGAGTTATGATAAAAACGCTTGAGTATTAACCAACTTCAATTGGAATATTTGAAGATATCAAATGAATTAATTATTTTATTAACTTCTTTAAATTGGCAAGTTGATGAATTTTATGGGTATATTCATCGCAAATCCTCAAGACTACAACTCGTCCACTAGGGTAACCTAGGGGTTTAAAGGCTTGTTGTATGCTTAAATACAACCGTGATTCCCGCGAAAGTGAGTTAGGTTTTTTTATTTTCTTTGCTAGAGGACTAGTAAAAATTTAGGTGTGGGGGTATTTGATTATCACATTTTAATTACATTTTTATACCCTCATTACCTATGTTATATGAATAAAGATATTACTAATAATTATTTTTATCTTATTTTGTGCTAATAAAGAAATAATGAATAAAAGCCCAAATGACTCAAATTCTCCAATTTCTACCAATTTTGAAGCCCAAATCAAGACAAACAAAGGCCCAAGATACCAAATTGATCCAAGAGAAATTGTGAAGAAAAATCAAGAAAAGACAAATTTGTGGGAACCAACCGGTTAATAATCGGTTATTAACCGATCGCCAACCGACGGTTTGCAATGATTCAATTAATGGTGGATTTCTTCCTTTTGGCTAGGTTTGATCCAATGGTTCACATCAACTCCGTTGGGCTATAAATAGGGTGAAGGCCGAGGGTTTTGAGTGTGAAATATTTTGTAAAACTCCATTTGGAGAGGAGGGTTACTCTTAATTGAGAAGACCTTCTAAAATTGTAAACTTTGTTACACAATAAATGAAATATTTCACACCCCTTCAATTTCTCTTCTTCTAATCCAAGGACAAAAGAAGGATTAGATTAAGATCGAGTTTGGTTTCTATTTTATTTCTTTTTCATTTTCTTCTTTATTTTCTTGTTTGTAGAATAGATTTACTTTCATGCATTTACTTTCTCGCATTTACTTTCATGCAATTTAATTCCATGCAATTTACTTTTATGCAATGTATTTAATTCTTGTATTTACTTTCTAGAATAGATTTTTCTTTCCTTTAATTCACCTTGAGGCTAGAACCCTCTAGGAATTACCTTTTCTAAGTGTGGAGCTAATATCTGGGATCCCTAGAGATTGTTTGAAACTAGCTAACAAATCCAACTCATTTTCATGAGATTGAGATAAGCTAAGTGGATCTACTCTAGATTCCTCATATCTTTAATTAATCCTCCATACTTTACCTTCTTTATTTTCCTCTTATCCTTGTTTTTCATTTGTTTGTTATTTTCCTTTATTTTTGATTTCATTGATTTTTACTTCTCTCAATCTCATATTCCTCCATGTGCATATAATCTCAAACCTAGTTTTGTTATTATGTGCATATAACCACAACCACATTCTCAACTTCATTTTCTCCTCTTTTGCACATAATCCACAATCCACTCTCTTATCTCCACATCCACATTCACCATTTTCTTATTTTCATTTTATTTGAATAACTCCTAATTGTCACAAGATAATTTGAGAACCAAAACTCGAGCAAAACTCTTCCTACTTTCCGCTCCTCGTGGGATCGATAATCTTTTATACTATAACTTGATAAAGGTTGTATACTTGCAACTAAGGAGGTAATTATTTATTTCCCATCAATACATCGATATACTCCCCGATTAGGGCGATCAATTCTTTCTTCTCTCTCGGGGAAGACTATTACCGATGTTTATGAGCTTAGGATGCTCTTCGTCACCCATATTAACTCGACTACCTCGCCCTTAGGGGGGTTCTCTTTGTTCAATCTATCCCCAAACCGCTCGAAGTTGATGGACCCATGGGTCTTCCCATGTTGGCATATCTTCATCATCCTCAATAGTAGCAGGATCGATCAGTAGCCATATTCGACATCAAAACCTTGAAAGCTCCGAGGTCGGGTGTCGAATCCCAAGCCGAAGAATCGCATCGAATGTCCGCCTCCTCTGTGGATTATTATCAATCGCCATGAGCATTCATCTTCGAGGAGGATTCATATCCCAATCCCTTCTAAATGCATAGTAATTATCCGCCTCCCTCTTGGGACATATGCGCTTAGGAGGGGTTCGACCTCGTCCAAACATAGACCTTCCCCTTTGTCAAGTTGTACCCCACTTCTTCATGATACCGGTGTTTCGACTATATCTGAATGTGTGGAGGATAGGCCGTTGTCATCTTCATCTTCTTCTAAGAAATGATTCTAAGATTGAACGCATCTCCTTTTCCGTAAACCAAGTCTTTTCACTACTTGATCTTCGTGGGATGACGAGTGTTGTCCCGAGGAGTCTCGAATTGCTTTTGTGTAAGCAAAATGACCGAAGTTGGTAGGTGCCACTCGATTATTGTATAAACCTCGTCATCACATCATTCAAAGACAAAGGGTACTCTAAATCGCCATTTATTGATTGATCGGCAATTTGCCAATTACAGGTTCCTCCGACGATTCTTCATCGCCAAGATTGATTACAAGGGGTACAATGTCATTTAAAATAAAACCACCACTATAATCAAGCCCGACTTTGGGATTTTCGCCGCTGTCCGTGTCTTTTAGCCGATGGTTCGTCGATTCATTGTCGTGAGGAGAGAATCGGTGAAATAATTCTCCATCCCTTAAACGGTTGTTTGTCCGCGACCACCGCCTTGACCTCATTATTCGTGGTTACATATTTGAGACACCGATGAAGAGTAGATGGGACTATAACGCTATTGTGGATCCAAGGTCACCCAACAATAAGTTATAGAAAGTCTCGTCAATCACATAGGGTGACTTCGACTTTAAGTCCCCATTTGGCACTTTATCCGATTTTACCAAGTGGGCGAGACCCACCGGTGTTAAATCCATAGATCATTGTGTTCTGATGCCAACTTACCGGCGAGATTCCAAGGTGATACATGAGGCGCTAAGGGCATGATGTTTAGCCGAACCCGGATCGACTTGGATCCGGTTAACTTCGGCCGGAGCCGATATACCCCGTGAAGTACAATGGCCTATCATGCTTCAATTCTTCGCCGCATATCCTCCTTCGTCAAAGGCGATGTAGGAAAGTGCTCTGCTGTTGCCAATTGCAGTGTATCTTTTCGCAGATCGGCTTGATCTGAGTGAGAAACACCTCGAAGTCGCCTTCTTGTAGAGCTTCCGGTTTCTTTGACAATCGGAGCAACCGTAGAGAGTTATCCCGGGCCGATGTTTGCCAACCGAGCCATGACGTCGGCGGTATGGAGAGCTCGATGCGTCTATCCTCTACACCCGCATTGAATCGACCGCCGAGTTGAGCTTCCGGACTTGAGGTTGTTTCCCTTTACTTCGCTTGCTTTTTCTTTGGCGGTCGTCTGGCTGTTGCCCTTTCCGCGACGAGTGAGAGGATTCGTGCCACCCCCGCCGACAAATGGCGCTTGAATTTGGAGTCTCCGATACTTGTAGGTGTATTTGTCCACTCTTTGTGGCAAAGACTTCATGCTCTTCTTCGAAACGAAAGTCGCCACTTCTTCATCCTTCTTCGAATTGCCGGCAAGAGCATAGTTTGCCTTTTCCTTGGACTTCTTGTCAAGACGGTCCACCGATCGCCTTCCAAAGAAGTCGTGGACCCAAAGGATTTCTCCGCTTGTCGCCGCAGCGGTAATGAGCCCCTTCTCACGCTGTTGTGGGGATCCTCATTCACCATCTTCATTCCTACCTTCACAACCGGGCCGGTGCTGAAACCAATCCAAAGGAACTGATCCGAAGCTTATGGAGACCGTGATTTGCTCCCACCTTCTTCTCTTTAGAGGGTTTTGGAGTAATGACTCACATCGATCAAGGCTTGAATCTTGTCCTTGAGATGGTAGCGAATTTTTAGGATGATGTAATCGGTACGCAGACATTTAGGATCTGTGAACCTTCTTTGCCTTTTCCCGGTTCACAACAAGCAACCAATCTTATTGTTCTCCGAAGGTATTTGAAGATGCCCGAACCTCCTCATCTTTGAACGAGTAAGTCTTGGGAAATCTAGTAGGAAGGTTTCGATTTTGAGTTTGTTGGCCATTGAGGTCGCGATTGTCGGGTGCATTGTAGACTGGCTGTTGTGGTTGCAATTCAAATGTTTGATTGGCATCAATGCATTCTCGCCGCTACCTCCGCCACGTGGCACAAATTCGCTTTGTTCGCGTTTTGTTGCCGGGCTGGCCTTTCTTCCTTTTGAGGAACCCGGCTTGCTCTCCACGAACCTTCAAGTCCTTCCACGTTATAGATGGTGCTGTCCCCATTGCCTCGAGCACATCTATCGACCCCCATTTTGTTTTGGAATCGCTGACTAAGACGCCGCATCTTTCTCCGCCCTTTTGCTTCGTCGAAACGTCTCCGACGATACCGTATCGCATCGAAGAAATTGGTGAGGAAGCTAGACTCCATGTCATCCCACCGTGAATGCTCCCGACTTGAGACGGCGGTACCAATCGAAGCGACCGCCGGGTGGTACCCACGAATGACCGAACCATCGGGCTCGTGTGGAAATCACCCCAAGTGGGACTTGAAGTATATCGTGTTGAGTTGGTGAACCCTTCCTTCAAACGGCGGAAGTTTATTAAGTTAAACTTTGCCGTATGGGATCGATTCCCACTCTAGGATATGGGCAAGGGATGCCGGTTTTTTCACTTCTTGAGCGTAAATCGGGAGTTGATTTTGCTCGAGGTCTTTGATCTTCTCACTTTCATGAGCAACAACGTCGGCGTGGTTCGTGAGGGTAATCATCCTCTTGTGCTTCCTCGTCTCGATCGCCGTCATCTTGATCGACGCCGAGCGCGCCGACTCGATTCACCTCGATGTTTTATCAAGGCTTGGATCTGTTGGTCATGCATTTCCTCATTGTTTGCATGGCCATATCCATCTCTAGCTTGAAGTTTTCCGTTGTTTGTTCAACGATCGCCTAGCATTTTGGCCACTTGATGCATCGCATCATAAGCGCTTCGGGGCTCCCTTCACCGATACAAGATGATCGAGGCGATTGCGAGCCAATATCCGACGTATCATCCTCCGCGGGTATCCCTTTCAGAAGTTTGTCGTATCTGGACCGTCGGATAGTCCCGGACCGCAAACGAGTTAACCGTTGCGATGCGCTGGGAATAGCCCGTAACGACGGTTCTTTGCCGGTCATATTATTAGTGACCTCTGGCAATTCATCTTTTCGGGATGCCATCCTTCTGTGGAATCGCCTTGACCTAGGTCTTGGCGTGTTGGCGCTAATTCTCTGGAAGACCGAGACTCTTTCTGGAGTTTCTTGACAACAATTACACTCCGAGAGCACTGTTTTGATAAGCTTGGAGCATAAGCATGACTGTGTTGGCTTGGGGGAACCTCTTCGAGATTTCTTCGTACCCCTAGTACGATAGTATAGCTCGTCAAGATGAGTGCCGAGTGATCCGCCGTGACGCCGGCACTTGGTATCTCTAACGCCATCGCCGATGAAAACATCTCCTTCCGGATGGATGGCTTCAGTAACCCGCCGACTTTCGCTTCTGGCAGAGGGTGAAGTCCCGGCGACTCTCGACTTCGACTTTCACCGGTGATGCAAAGTCAGGAATCTTCTTGTCTTTGTGGGGTGCACTGCATCGTGAGTGACCCGCGATTCTTTAGTGGACCCGTGCGATCCTTGACGAAGCCTGGTCGTGGGCGAGAGTTGGCTTCACGAAAGTTTAGTGCAGCACGGAGGTAACGCCATCACTTTGTTGAAGTGCTCACAATTTTGATTTGAGCACGAGCGAAGTCGCCCGGTGGTCGGGTTGGATGCCAAGTTCGCTCTGGAGGTGAAGCGCCAACGGACTTGGGCTTCCAAACTAGCCGACTTGTTGACGGCTTCTGGTCAGCCTTCTTCAACTTCGGCTTGTTGCACCAAAGCCCTTGCTTGTGCGAGCGCCGCGGCGCTCTCGATACGCTCCCGGTGTGGAACGGTTCCGTTTGACTTCGACCCATTCGCTTGTCGACGGCTCAGGAGTCGCCACGAAAACTTCCTCTCGAAGTTAACCTGGATCTTAGATCCGCTTCATAGCGAACCCCATCCATTGATTCTTTTGCCTGGGCGGCTTGTTTTGCCAGGCGTTGACGTCGCCTCTAACGGGCTCTCTTAGAGAGAGTCCACGCCATCGACGGAACTACCTCTTGAGGAGATAGAGGTTCGACAATTTGGCCGTTTGCCGCCGAGGAACCACCGTTGTCTCTGCAGCCTTGACGGCGGTGGTGGTGGATTTTCTCGCCCATTCGGGCCGATTGGTCTTCCTTGCGCCGAGACCATCTTGGACTTATGGGGAACCGATTCGACGAGGAAGAGAGGTACTCGACTTCTTTTGGTCGAACTCAACTCAACCTCTTCAATGACCGGATCGAATCGCGGTTATGCAGACCGACGGCTTCTTTGTTGAAGCCGGTTCAATCGTGGTCGCCACTTGTTCGAAAGTTATTTTGTTATTCATTGTCCTTGAATTTGTTTACGGCTTCTTTGGCCTACAACAAAATTCAAAAGAAAATGCCTTTTATTTTAAGGCTTACAATTACAACTTCTTCCTGTATGAACAAACACGAGGATCTCTATTTTCCGGGATCCTCGCTTGCGTGGGTTCTTTGCTGTCTTGGGGACTTTTATTCGTCCGTGGACCAGCGCCAATTCGATCTGGTAGAAACCGGATTGAAACTACTGAGGCGTAGGGGCTCGTTTCAAGGAAGCGAAGCGCTAAGGATCGCACTCCGAAGGAGAGGATCGCCGGGCGGTGAGATCTACTAGGAGAAATCACAACGCTATCCCGAAGGGTGATGTAGTCCTAACCGGTTGTTTACCTCGCGATCGTGATCGGCGTCGGCGAACTTCGTGCTTTCGCCGGTGCTCCGGAACTATCGTCGGCGGCTCGTAGATCTCGCGAGAGCTCTCTCAAAATATCGAAAATCCAACCCTTTGAAAATGAAGACCCTCGGCCTATTTATAGGCAAATAATCAGAGGTATGTTTGGCGGTAGGACACCTTTTGGTGTCGGTCTTTAGCGGACACCATTGGTGTCGGCCAATGGCGGACACCAAACGGTGTCGAGTTTTACCGAACGCCGTTTGGCCTCGTTTGGTTGGTTTCGGACTTTTCGCGACATTTTGTCTCGATCTTGTCATTGTCGTCATCGCGTCCAACTTCGATTCACTTGATTGGTTTCATCGATCCAGCGGTTCAAGTGCGATCGGTCGTTTGTTCAAATCGATCTCGTTGGCGTTGAATCCGATCGATCTCGTGAAGCTTTGCTTTTGGATTCATTCCATAACACGTAGCCTCGCCGACTCACATCGTTGATCGACTTGCTTCCGCGATTTTCGCGGCGTCGGTTTGTCGAATGGATCGTCGGTTGTCAACCCACGTCCACGAGTCTTGCTCGAGTGCGATAAGGTTTTATCGCCTCTGGCTAGAGAAAAAGCTTGGAGAGATTCTACAAGAGAGTCAATTTCTCTTGGGTAAAATTAAAGTTTTTCTTTGGGGCGAGCTTGTGGATTGTACAAGTCGTCGGTGTTCTTTATAGTCATATCTCCCCTCACCTCCTCCCGTGGACGTAGGCAATTTTGCCGAACCACGTAAATCTCGTGTCTTTACTATTTTGCTGTGTTTTTGCTATTGTTTGTAGGTTCCCTTGATTCAGTCCTAGTACTGTTGAGAGGAAGAGTAGATATCTCACTTGGTTGAGATATTTTACTTTCTATTCTTGTTTCCTTCGTGAAACGGGAATATATCAAAGCCTTCTCTCGGGTGATATCGCTTCCGCGGCGTGCGGGCGTTGACCCCGCATCCCAACAATATTGATTAAAACAAGGTAAATTGAAACAGCCTACAAACTTTAACGTTCAAATTGGAGAATATTGAATTAACACTGCAATTATTTTTTTTATTTCCAAATTGTTTAACTACCAGCTTGACGTACATATTGGATGTATTCCCATTGAATGCATCCTTGTTGATTTACGCTTTGGGATATTCACATGTTAAGTCCATATGAGAAAAGAATAAGATAAGCGGAATTAGGATAATGATCTCATAGTAAAGTTATTGAGTTGCTAAACTAAAACCAAGTCGATGAATTATGAATGCCTAAGCTCAGGAATTCCGCATATGATGCTAGTGATTCAAATATAACACTGAGAGCTAGTTTTGTTAATCCATGCTTCAAGATTAAGATGGTCTTGATCTAGTATTTGAGGCATAAATTTCAAAAGATTGGTACCACTATCAGCATTTATATTTAGCACCAACCAAAGATCAGTTGAGTATTGAATTTTGACAAGTCATATGAAAACCGAAAATCTAAACACTTGTTTCTTACACTCTATTAATTAGTATAAAAAGAAATCAGGTTAAGTGAAGCATATATAGCTGATTAATTAAGCGAGAAACAAATTTAATAATGCTTCTAGTTCCTAGGTACCTTGTGGTATCCCCTCTCCGAGAGGTTGTCGTAGCATTTCAAGCTAAAATTTTGCTCGAGGATGATCCCTTGTTCACTTCAAGCTAGAAGAGTTGATTGAGTGCTACTTTTAGATATACATCTATAGAAGTTGTAATCGCAACTACATGTAAAACAGGCACAGTTTCAATTATTCTACAAAGATAGTTTCAATTACAACTCGAGAATCAACTAAAAATATGACTTCATAACGAGGCAGTAATAATGAATCATTTTTCTTGTTAAGCTTTCTCTAGCTAAATTGAGGAAGTTTAGATATATTAACAACTTTTGAACAGACACAATTACTTGAAAAACTATATTCATCTTATGACATTTACAGTTTTAGACATTGATAACTCATGCTATACGCATAATAATTATGAAAATTGAAGGTTTTGGAACTTAGATTTAGGAAATGATGCCTGTTCAATGTCAGCTCCTGATGGAGGATGCACCCAAAGCTCAATTTCATAATGCAAGAACTTATCTACTAAACATAAGTTTCTTTTGAGGAGTTTGATGTGCAATGGCATTTGGGAAAGTTGGGAAAGTTTAGCTAAACCTTGACTTGTCTTTTGAAGGCTTGAACCCCTTTTGCTTTGTGATATAGAAGTTTGGTGAAGAGATTCCCACAGGCCCAAAATTGTATTGAAAGTTGATCCACATTCAGCATTTATACAAAGCTAAATGCTACATTGATGCTATTTCAGCTCCAATGAAATGCTTGACAGTAACCAAGATGATTGTAGGAGAATAGACACTGGCCTTTTTTACTCATAGATTGTTTGCATTCAATATTGATTTAACTCTCTGGTTCTTCTGTTCATCAGTAGGATAGGTGCTTCAACAGTTATTACTCTAGTTTCATCATGTTTTGTTAACCATTAGAGTTTGTGAAGTTTTATGTTTTAGTTGAAAATAATTTGCTATTATCTGTGGCCAGTTTCTATAGTTTCTACTTCAACTGTTAATATCTATGTAAATTTGAAACTTTAACTGTTAATATCAATGTAAATGTGGCCAGTTTCTATAGTTTTGAACTGGATATAGGTTTAAATGAACCCAAATTATGTTCGACGAGTTTCAATAATTGAATGTTAAGTGTATGATATATGACTAAGAAGTATATATATGGCGTATTCTAAACTAAAATATATATTATATAATTGAGTACACATTTGAATAAGTGTATGCAAATATCCAAAGAGTGTTAACTGAAGCTTCGGTATGCGTTTGGGTATGATGACATGGAGTGCGGCTCAAAATAGAAGTACCTATGCAACTAGTGGCGGAGGAAGGATTTTTTTTTTGTGTGTGTGTGTGGGGTGGGGGTAGCGTGTATCGATAAAAAAGGATCAATGTCACGCCCCAAGATCTAGTTTGTTGTTTGACCCCGGGTTGTGCAACACAGTGCAATCGATCATCAATTTTCAGTTGCTAATTTCAGAGCGATATTTCGTTTAAAATGTTTAGTATTAGATGAAATATCTACTTGACCTATTTTTACTTTAATTTATTTGTCTCTAACATCATGTTAAACATGTAGGCATTAAACAACTATGAATTACATTGCGTATAATCTAGTGCAATATTCTCGTTGATTTCATGTCACAACAAAGCACTCTTCTTAATTTATTTTCAAAATAGTCTAGCACTTCTAAAATAAGTAATTGACAATCATAGATTCATCTGCTAAGAAACCGCTATTAAACTCAAACTAAAGTTTAGAAAGAAGATGAGCTATGTTTCTAACCTAAGCGTCACTTATCAACATTCTCCAAGCTAGTGGCTGTCATACCTTCGTGTCTACGAGACTTTAAGAACCCAAAATATTACTCCCTGAACTAAGTTTCGTTCCCTATCTATGTGTATCTAGTTGCTCTTGTATACTGCCACCTTAGCTATGTGGTGGTGGATTTTAATTTGCTAGCCATGAGGTTACTATGTATATAGTAAAATCAGGCTTGTACAGGAGGGCTTGGACTTAAGTCGATGTCCTTTTAATGTGAAAAATAACTGGTAAAACTTATATCTAATATATAGTGTAGGGTGTACTACTATTTTCTTACCATGGTAGTTGTCTGCCTTTATAACCCATTTTCATCTCTTTATTTTAGCTACTTATCACCTATGATATAGTCCAGACCCATTGGTCAAACGGATAGCTAATAATATATTATGTTAAAACATCTTATACTTATTGTAATGTACATAGATGCACAGAACAATATAAATACATAACT
This sequence comes from Asparagus setaceus, assembly GCA_012295165.1. NCBI lineage: Eukaryota > Viridiplantae > Streptophyta > Magnoliopsida > Asparagales > Asparagaceae > Asparagus > Asparagus setaceus. The sequence continues at coordinate 6,576,973 of CM022709.1, forward strand.
GTAGCATTTCTCTATTGGGCTCAACTCCTTATGAATAATAAAAATCAATCATCATTATATTCCAGATACTACATTATTAGTGTTTAATTAGTAGAGGTATTACAATCAAGGAGTACAACATATAATTAAATTTGATGTATGTAAGTAGATGAAAGAAAAACCTAAACTTTATGAAATTGGAAGAATCTTATTTCACAATTCCATCACAAAATTGTAAACTCATGAAAAATATAAATCCAACTATTAAATGCAAAAGTAAATGGAAATTGAAACCTCATTTTCCTACTATACTTAAAATGCAAAGAAAATTCCATGAAAAGATGATGTGTGTATAGGGTTTTCCATATTACTCGTCTTAGTCTTTTAAGTGATTTAAAATTAGTCCCTCTATTTAGAGGCTTGTTGAAATTGAGAGAAATCTTTCATCATCGTTAATAGTTTTGGTGTAATAGAGTTATACCCACATTTGTTCGAACCCAAACCCTAAAAAACTTCATTAGAGTACAGGTTGAGAAAAGATTATATTAGATTTAAAACTACTAAATTTGATCTTAATTTTATGGATTTTGATATTGAATTTGGTTGATTTGGTAACTACTAGATCCACGATTAACCACTAAGCGTGATCAACAATTTGAATGGTAAATGTAACAAATGATAATTTCTAACACTTCAAATATTTGATGGACTAATTGCAAGATAAGAAGATTTTGGGGAACTAATTTCAAATATGAAAGATTTGGGTGATTAGTTTCAAATATAAAAGCTTAGGGGTAATTTCAAATGAAAGTTTTCAAGGACTTCTATGACAAACTCATATACCTAGGTTTATTTGTAAAAGCCAAGGGGCCATGGCCACCCTCGCCGAGCTCCTTGATGCATGCAACATAGGGCAAGAGTAATGACCGCCATCTGGTCAATAATGATTCTGATTTTGAGCTCCAAAGGCAATGTCATGTGTGGTTTCGGTGGCCGAAACAAATGACAACTCAAAACTAAAGTACTTTGGCGACACACGAAATAACAACATTTGCTAGATCAACATCTTGTTCTCATCCAACAACTGCAAATTTGGCAATAAAAGAAGCAATGACATACATAGATCTACATCATTTAGTTGAAAGTTCTCTCACCTCAAAATAGAAGTGTAAAGATGATAATCAAGTGAAATTCATGAATCTGACTCAAGCAGTTGAGTGCACTTTGTGTATAAAAGATCAACTATCTTTACTGTTCCTATTCTTTAAAAAATTCACTGCTTCAAAAATGATTATGAAGTTATAGTCTTTCTCAATTTGTCGGTAATAAAAGCTGAAGCAAAAAGAATACTACAATTTCTAATTTGTTTTATAGTAAGATATGATATGACAATGACTATCACCTTGATCACATTGATATTGTAAGGAAATAAGCATCAAACAAATAGTTTGTTCTAGAGAATCTCTAACAGAAGGTACAATCTTTGAAACTCAACAAAATTCACCTTAGGATGAAAATTTATTAGCTTGATAGCTTGGGATAAGGGTATAGAATAAAATACTAACATATATATATATATATATATATATATATATATATATATATATATATATATATATATATATATATATATATATATATATATATATATATATATATATATATATATATATATATATTACATGCTATATTTGAAATTTTATATCAAAGTAAGAAAAAATCACTCCTTCTTTGACCACATTAAAGTCAAAATTTAATACTTGACATGACATGTGCTCATGAATGCTTATTAAAGATAGTTGATCTCCTTTCAACAAGGCACCATACGACAATATCTAGAGAAGGAGAAATTTTTAAAATAGACCAATTGCACAATCATTGTCAATGCATAGAGTATGAACATTCTTGTATTCAGGTTTGTGTTTCTCCTTAATATCCTCCACCACTTCAATTGCAATGACCTTTGAGACATTAGAAGGTGGAAACTTTCATCAAGGGCAATGCCATTGTAAAATCCTTATATCGCTATTTGGTGGATGCTAATTTGCCTTCTAACCTAGTGTTCAAATTATTTGGACAATACCAACTCTTCTTAAGGTCCAAATACATCTGAGGCTTCTTTATCTTGATTATTTGCCGGTGACAATCTTTCCAATCGGGTATTGGATTAAACTAAATTTGCATCCTTTGTAAAACCTTCATGGAGACATCTCAACACATATTCCTTGAATGTTGTTTCACTCTCTTGATTTGGACATACTTTAAAATGAAGTTCAACCTTACCTCTTGGCCGGCCTCAATAGAAGAGCTCTGGACTTCATGGCGTTTGAATGTCATTCTTGTTAACATGAGATATGAATGGGATAAAGCAGTCATGGCAACTTGTTGGCTCATTTGGAGAGCGAAATGAGTGTATTTTCAACCCAAAGAACAAGATTGAGGAAGATATCGGAAGAAGCATTTCACGCTTAGTGGAATTGTAACTTGATCAATTCACCGCGGTAGAAGACCCTAAGCGTTTTCTAGTTTTTTTCCCATCTCTCGGCTCTATGTGTTTTCTTCTTTGTAAATATTAGTTTTTATTATCAATAAATTTGAGCTCGGGCCTTTTCTCAAAAAAATCTCACAAAATTTTAGAAAGAGGAAAGTGAAACCACGAACAACTTAACTTTTTCATTTCTTTTCTTTATTTTTTTTTACTTTTACTGACCTGAGCGTCATTGTATTCCAATCCATTGACACAGTGGAAGTTTGCAAGAGTTGAAACGAAAGATGACAACTTTAATAGGCGCACACTAATCTAACATCGATCTGGAGAAAGCGAATGCTAATTGAAGAAAATATGGAAGCAAGGTCATTTTAACTTCATCTTCCAGAAAACAAGAGACAAAAAGGAAAGAAAAAGAAAGGAAGAACACAAACAGTTTAGCACCTTATATTCAGCTTGCAAAAAGAAATCAAATAGAAGATCTATTGACGCTTTGTATCTTGGTATAACATTCACCGAAAGGTCTATAAATTGATGTCCATTTTGAGATTTTCGCGAAACAATGACAAACGAAGAGGATTTAGCAATTTCACAATCATATCCACGAGGACATGAATCGGTTTTCTGCAGATATAAACATGTCTCTGGCGAACATAATAGTTGCACCGAAATTGGAGTACTTTCTGTTTGCCTAATCAAACCGGAGTTCTTGACCAGGGCTTGATCTCTCAATTTATATTAAACATTGGCATCCTTATTGGTAGCATAAGAATCGGATGCAATTGCACAATTAAAAAAAATAATTGCTTTCTCATTACATGTCAAATCCATCATGACTTTATTCTATGTTTGGGAGTTTACTAGCGGAAGGTAATAGGAGGAATGGAAAATAGGGAGGGAAGTGAAAGAAATGTGAAGGAAAATATAATATCATGTTTGAAAGCTTAGTAAAGAAAATGGAGGAAATTTATGTTTAGGTTAATATTAGCCATTGGATTCATACCATGACGGTTCAAAACCTTTCACCTCCATTACACCCCAATTTGGGGAATCAAATCATATGGTGGAGGTTGATTGATGTGAAATTTTGCATCCTCTAGCTCCCCTTAAAAAGAACTCCCAAATCGGGTGAACTTTTTCACCTCCCTTCCCTCTCCGCCATTCACCCACTCCAAAGGGTTTAGTTTTCTTTTTTCTTGTGCCAAACACAAATTGTGAGTCACATGAAAGAAAGATGAATGATTTCCTTAGAATGAAATACTACTAAATATAAGGGAATATTTTCAAACTCGCCCAAACAATCATCATAAAATTATCATCATAAAAGGTCCAAACAAAACAATAAAAGTATTAGAAATATTATGTTGGCCAGAGAAAATCTCCTTCATTAATTATCTTTAAATATGGTTCTCACGGTAATACTGCAAGAAAATATAGTTAGTACATGAGAGGCTAGAGAATATGTGATTGAGGATTCGCAGGGATATAGTTTAGATGTCTATTTATAGCTCAACGTGTTTACGTAAGTCCATTGTATATAGAACAGTATGATCAATGAATGAGAATATATAAAATTCTTATCTTGCCTTTATTTCAACAAAAGAACAACACGCTCAACAATACGGAGGCACTAAATAACCAAAATAGGACATATTTCTTGTTGCAAAACTAATGAATGAAGATAAAGAACAGAGACACCAAAAAAAAAAAAAGACTAGTGCAGAAAAGGTTTGATTTTTATCACTGAGCTGATCCAAACAAATTGCACTACAATTGATACCCTGAAATAGAAGGAATTAAACTCAGAAAAATACAACTTAGAGCTCTAAAAAGAAAATCACAGAACAGAAAACAAAAGAGTTAAACAATGGGGAAAGAAACAAAACCAGAGATCGCAAATATGAAAACAACATAATGGAGAAAGACCCCAACAAAAAGTGAAAAACTTCAGAAGAAAACTAAACTTATCAACTCACTATCAAACACTCTCAGAAGAGAGAGCAATTAGAACCCTGCAACCTCCGGCCCAATTCTCAGATGCCCTTTTGATTCCTACAATCCAATAACACTTTTTGCTACCAACACTCCATAGAAGTCGGGGACGTGGGATGCTATAGCTAGCGACTGGGTTCAATCATCAATTCACGTGGAACATGACCCAATTCACAAAATCCAACAACCCGATTTAGAAATCAAACCAGTTAAAGTTTTGGCTATATAACTCCAAATATTTCATAATTACATATTTACGCCTTATATCTTCATCATTGTCAAATTTACCCAAATCTTCCATAATTGCATATTTACGCAAATGTTCATAATTGCCAATATATCCTTGAAAGCTTCCATAGTTGCCAATATATCCACCAAATTTTCAATTGCTATTTGCTTAATTGCTTAATTAGCGATGTATGTGTCAGTTGACCAAAATAACCCTCCAAAAAAGTAACAATCTTCTTCTTCCCAACTTCGAGAACCCACTTCATCTTTCTCCTTTTCTCAATTGAATATTTGGAGGGTATATTGGCAATTATAAAGATTTAGGGGTAAATATACAATTTTGGAAGATTTGGGGTATTATTGCCAGCTATGAAGAATTGGGGTGTGAACGTGCTATTATGGAAAGATTTGGGGAATATTGATAATTATGAAGATTTAAGGACAAATATGCAATTATGGAAGATTTGGGGTATACAGCCAAATAATAATTTTGCGACAAAATTTTGAAATTAGAAACCTACATTCTTTGTTAATTGTATATTTAGACCCCAAATCTTTGTATTCTAATTTGGACAAAAATTAACATGTAACAATAAAAATTGGCTGAGTTTTATTTATTTGCAAAGATCAAACAACTTTTGTCCATATCAGCAAACCTTGGCCGAAAGTTTGTCGGTTTAAAAAAAACGGACTTGTTGGTACCTAGAATTAGCAATCACGAGAAATTAGTATTGTATATTGAAAATACACGAAGAGATTGCCATTCGAGGTATATTATTATTATTTTCTTACTTTATCGGGTAGTCCATAGCAGGGAGGAAATTTGATTTTTATTTAGGTTACTTACTCTCAAGCTTATTCATAGTGATGTGGGGGGTTAAAACAAGAGTTACTGCAAATCTAAAGGCATTATTCATGAATTTACCGCTTCCCTTCGCACCTTAGTCCAATGAAATTCATGTGCACATGGTGAACCTCAAAATATGTTGAGCCTAACTACATCCATGGCCTGTATTAATGCGCCAACCTAGGCCTCATATGGGCCTAACAGTTTACAAAACAATATCCCAAGTACGGCTCAAGTAGAAATACACAACGCTATGAGGCCTCAATTAACACCCGAGCCCAGTTCCAACATGCACGCACATCACACGTGACAATGTCTTCAGCGAATAGTTCAGTGTACCCAACGGAAGTCCCTCGAAGCTTTTGCATAACAAAAGGGACCGAATAATTCCTGATTTTGAGCTCCCAAGGCAACGTCATGTGTGGTTTCTCGAAGGTCAAACTGAGCAAATGACAGCTCAGAACTTTAAATAATTGTCTCGTTATGCGAGAGAGAAAAGTTATCAATATTTTTTAAAAAAATTACTTGATATAGTTTTGTTTCGGTTAAAATCTGAGATTAAGCGCAAAAAGTAATGACCTTTTCTGGGTTTAGCGCTATAAAGTGGCATCGTGACAGTTTAAGCGCAAAAAGTGACAAATCTGATAATGAATAAGCGTTTGGTCTTGGAGATAATTTTACGTGAAAAATTAAGTAATTTTACACATGAGCCACTCTATTATATTTTCAGTTATCTCCTCAAGTTTAAAATATGTGAAAAACTTCTATTTTCTTCCCCTCTCCTCCCATCCCCACCATCTCCTCCTCCTCCTTCCCACCATCTCCTCCATTCTTTTCTCATCCCGATCCTTAACCTCTCCTCTCTCCCACTCTCTTTCTCCCTCCTTTTCCATATCCTCCACATTACTTTCTTCTTTCCCTCTTTCTCCAAATCCATCTCTTCTTTAACTTCTTTCACTTCTCTCTCTTCTTTGTCCTCTTTCTCCTCCTTTCTCTCCTCTCTTTCTCTCCCTCCTAATGCTTCAAGTAGAATATTTTTATGTTGGGTTTGAGAAAGAATGAGGAGGACGAGGAGGGGAGGTTGGGGATTGGGAGGAAAAGAGAATGAAGAAGATGGTGGAAAGGAGAACATAAGAATGAGCATGAGAAAGGATGGAGAAGGAGTGGGAGAGAGGAAGGAAAGTTGGGGGGGTTGGAGGAGAAGAGAGTGGAGGAGATGGTGGGAAGGAGGAAGGAGGAGAAGGAGGAAGGAAGAGATGGTGGGAAGTGAGGGTTCTTTTACAAATTTTAGAAACTTTTGAGGTTAATCTGAAAAATATGATAGAGTAGGGGGTCTATATGTAAAAATTACTTAACTTTTCACTTAAAAATTATCTCCATGCTGGAATCCAATTGACATCTTAAAAATCACTTCATAGAGTAAAGCCGTAAAGTGTCTTCAATTATAATTGCTAATATATAAAGTGTCAACTTAAACTATCATTTTCATTTGTTTCTTAGGAAAGGATCTCGATCTCTCTTAATGCATGCTTAATCTTAGACTCGCATTTCTTTCTTCCGTTTATGTGCCTCATTACTTGATAATTATTAGATTGCTAAAAATTGTGTAGCACGATACATGTTACTAATGGATGAAATATTTTTAATATCTATTTTATATTCTAATAGTTCATTACTGAAAAGCAATGTTAGAATGATACTGGATTAATGCTCAAGTGAAAGAAGCATTGCTAATTAGTATTTTCATTAAAATGATAACAATAGTTCTCCAGAATAGAAGAAACGAACATATACATATAGTTTGATCCCTCAAAGAAAGAAAAAGCAGGCAAAACCTAATACATTCAAACCATAGGTAGCAACAAATTTGAATTCTGTCAAAACAATGTGTGGCTGAATGTAAACTTTAATCCATCTTCTCATCCATCAGCCTTCTTTTACTTAGAATTCAATTAAACCATGATGGATGCAAAATTTTCTCACAAATTAGTTTTGCTTTTGAAAATAAGAGTTCTAAAAATCATAAAACTATAAAATATGTGTCACGTTTTAGGCACAGATAAAAAAATGGTAGACGAAGTTTTAAAATGGAAACTCAGAATTTAAACAAAAGCTATATGTCACATCAAAATACTCGAATATCATATTCCTGCGAGTAGTAGTTATGATAGTATGGGTTAACTGAAGAATTTAGAGGAGGGAAGAATATTTGATTTTGGGCTCCGGTAAGAGGGTTATCTTTCTCTCTTGTTTCTGTTTTTATTTTCTGAGAGAAATCATTTCAATTTATAGAGGCTTTTCACCCAATCATCTCTACCCCAAAATCAGCCTCCAAATAAATACAATTAAATGCCATTTATCAGCCCTAATTCAAATTCTGATAATGACCCATTAATTCTCCATTAATGGCCAATTATCACCCATTAAACATGTGGATTATTTGGTTGATTTGGTCAACCATTTCTAACATCTCCCACTTGGCCAAATTAACCAAATGATATACCTCCCACTATCCGTGAGATTAGATATCTTATTCTTATCATTACTCCCACTATTCATGAAGAGTAAGTCACATTTTATTATTCATGAAATTTACTTGGACTTATTTATTTCTAAGTCCCATCAAACTTACATGTTTGATAAAGAATTCCGCTGGTATTCCTTTTGTTAAAGGATCAGCAATCATATCTGTAGTAGGGATGTAAGTCACTTTAACTTCTCTCTTTTCTACAATATCTCGAATATAGTGATACTGGATCTCAATGTGTTTTCCTTTGGAACTATTAGCTCCACTATTGATCAAGCTAATCGCTGCTTGATTATCACAATAAATATCAATAGGTCCTTCTAACAAATTGAGATCTAGATCAATAAAAAATCGTCTTATCCAGACAGCATGTGTAGTTGCCATACTACAAGCTATATATTCACTTCTTGTGTATATCTAGCAACACAACCTTGTTTCTTGCTACTCCAAGAAACAGCCTCCTCCAAAGATGAATAAGTGTCCCGAAGTAGACTTTCCATCATCTTTATCACCCCCAAAATCAACATCGGAGTAGCCGAGGACTTCAAGTGAACTCGCTTGATAAACTAATCTATGAGTCAATGTGCCTCTGATATACTTCATAATCCTTTTAACAGCCTTCCCGGTAGCCGGTCCGGATTACTTTGATATCGGCTAACTGGACTTACAAAGATAAGCTAAATCAGTCCGGTGCATAACATTGCATACATCAAGCTTCCAACCTTGAGCATAAGGAACATCTAATGGCTTACGCCTCTCGGGACTTTGCTCTTTACACAATCTCTTTCCTATAACCAACAGAGTTGGTGCGGGATTGGAATTCTCCATTCCAAACCTTTTAAGAATTGATCTTAAATACTTTTCTTGGTTTAAACTTAACATTCTAGACTTTCTATCTCGAATTATTTGAAATCCAAGAATATATGATGCATCACCCATGTCTTTCATCTCAAACTTTTCGCTGAGATCTGCCTTAGTTTTATTCAACATATCTATGTCATTCCCGACGAGCAATATATCATCTACATATAAGGATAATATAGTAAATTTGCTCCAACTTTTCAAGACATATACACAACTATCTAATTTATTTTGAATAAAACCAAGTTTGGTGATCGCATCATGAAATTTGAGATACCATTGTCTAGAAGATTGTTTTAAACCATATAGAGATTTATTAACTTATAAATTTTATGTTCCTGTTCTTTTACCTGAAAACCTTCAGGTTGTTGCATATATATCACTTCCTTCAACTCTCCGTTGAGGAATGCTGTTTTAACATCCATTTAGAATAACTCCAAATCAAGATATGCAACAATAGCCAAAATGATTCTAATGGATGCAATTTAGCTACTGAGGAGAATCGTCTCACGAAAATCTATTCCGACCTTACAGTTTGTAACCTTTGGCAACTAACCGTGCTTTAAATTTATCAATAGACCCATCAACACGGTATTTCTTTTTGAGCACCCATTTGCATCCTATGGCTTTTCTATTTTCTGGTAGATCACTAAGCTCCCAAACTTTATTCTTTTCTATAGAATCAAGTTCTTCTCTCATGGCTTCCAGCCATAGATCTAACTCATGCGATTTCATCGCTTCAGAGAAGTTTAAGGGATCTTGTTCTTCTATATTTATATCTACCGAGAAACAAGATGGCTCACATGGATACAAATAGTAATCATCCATCCATGAAGGTTGTGTTCTTAGCCTTTTATTGTCTACAACCGGTTGATGAGGTACATCATTTTCTATAGGTATTTCATCATTTTCAAGGTTAGGTTCATTCACAATATCTGGGTCATTAGTGGGAAGAACATTGTAATAATCATCATCTATTACAGTTAGAGGTTCTATTTCCTCTTGAACTTGTTCCTCTTCCTCTAGATTCTCTAGAAATGTAGCATCTCTGCTTTCAATGACCCCCTTTTCTTTATTATAGAACTTATAACCTTTTGATTTTTCTGAATACCCTATAAATCTACACTTTAATGTTTTAAAGTCTAACTTATCTCTAAGTTGACTTGGAATGAGAACATGGGCTATACATCCCCATTTCTGAGATGACTTAGATCTGGTTTCCGCCATTCCATAACTCATAAGGTGTAGATGCAAGTGATTTGGTGGAATTCTATTTAAAATGTAGTTTGCGTTAACAATGCTTCTCCCCAAAATTTCTTGGAGAGACACGAATGAGACAACATGCATCTAACTACATTTAACAATGTTCTATTCTTTCTTTCGGCAACACCATTACATTTGTGGTGTATCGGCATTGTTGTATGCCTTTTAATTCCATGTTGAATACAATAACTCTCAAATTCTTTAGAGTTATATTCCCACCTCTATCAGTTCTTAATATTTTGATATTCCTTCCAAGTTGGTTTTCAACTACGTTTTATATCTTTTAAAGCATTCAAAAGCTTCCAATTTTCTAGATATAAGATAGGCGGTGCAAACTTGGAATAATCATCTATAAAAGTAATAAAATATTCCTTATTACTATGAGTTTTGACACTTAGGGGACCACAAATATCAGAGTGTATCAACCCTAAAAGTTCATTGGCTCTTTGTCCTTGATAAAAGGTTTCTGGTCATTTTACTAGTTAAATAATGTTCACATGGTGGTAATTGAATATTAGATAGTGCGGTGATAAGTTCATTCGATAATTTCTTTTATTTTTGAAATACTAGCATGTCCTAGTCTAGAATGCCACAATTAGGACTTCGAAATATAACAGACAAGTAGTTCAAATTGGAAATTTTATTATCGTAATTATTACAAACCACTGGAAGAATGCATAATTCATACGGTACATATTTTTCATAGCATACACTTTATTATTCTTGCCTATAAAACCCGGTTATTGTAGAACCTAACTTCAGTCCTTTTTCATCAAGCTGGGAACAGATCGATTGTGTCAATTCTCGGCGATAGAACACATCTTTGAGGACAAGAACACGTCCCAAGATCCAATCTATATGAACCAATACCTTCTACATCGAGATAGGTATTGTTTCCCATATAGATCCTCGTTCTCCTTTCTTCACCGGTGAATTCCGTGACTCCATTCTTGTCCTTTATATATGTCCGGTCGCGACCGAGTCGATCCACCAACCACTAATGTCCGTCATCACAGCATTGCATTCCGTCACACCGACGAATTCTCTTTTGCTAGTACCCCCTTGTTCCGGATGCTTATAGCCTCCCTTATTCTCCTGCTTTTCACCTTGTGGGCAAGTGGGCTTGAAATGCCCAAACTTTCCACAATTATAGCAGGCTCCGTGGTGTACTTTCTTTCTCTTGAACTGCTGCGATTTCGGTCCTCGAGATTGTGGTTTACTAGGACCAGGGTTTCTATTTCTTCCAGTTTGGTGCTTCTGATGCACATAGTTCATTTCTTGCTGCACCATGTTCAGTTCTAGTTCTTTCCTACTGGCTATTAAATCTTGTTCTATAGCTAAGTGCATTGGCAAATCGTATGATTTAATGGCGGGATTCATTCTTAATGTAGTGGCGGCTACTGACAAGGGAAGGTGGAAGACTATTCGATTATAGTTGCCACTTGCATTCTTTCGGGATTTCGGTCCGTGATAGATAAGTCCTTAGCCATGACAATCATTTTATTTATATGTTCTACGACATTGTCTCCCTCTTGCATTCGAGAAGAATTATACTTATGCAAGAGTAGTTGAATATTAAGAAGGTGTCATTATTTATCTTTATTAATTGCCACATGTCCATGGAAGTTTTACAAGTTTCAAAACTTTAATTAAATTATCTTCCATGAACATTAGCATAAGGCTTTTAGCCTTTTGTCTTTCGACTTTCCTTTGCTCGAACCCCTTCTTTTCCTCAACGATAGAGGTATCGGTTAAGGTAGGAGCACTAGTTTCGATGATTTCATCTATATTGTCATGTATAAGACCATATCTTATTTTTCTATGCCACATATCATAATTACTACCATTAAATTTTTCGATCTTTGCCAATTCACTTAGAACCAATTTACTAGCCATTTGGTAGAGAACTAAAACTGATTCTTTCAATTTAAAAAAAAATTAGATATGTGTACTACTAATTAATGCTAAGGTTCGTATATATACTACGTGAAAAAAAATGAAATAAATTAAAATGAACTGATTCTTACGAGTTGAGAAAAGAGGCTCCAATTAGAGCCGGCCAGTCACTTAGAGGTGTCGTGGGAGAATCACTTGTCGAAGTTTTGACGTCGTCTCTGATCCGAGGTCGCAGCGAGGTTGAAGTTGATAACAATGGGCTCTGTTCAGATTTGTGGAATTGCAGCAAATCAGGTCGAGATCAGCAGTTGAAAGTGCAATTGTCTTTGAGATTTGTAACCGAGACGGGATATTAAAGTAACGAATCGGGTCTTATTTGAAAGAGCTTTTGTGAAAGAGGGACTTTTTTTTTTAAAAAAATTTAAAAATGACTGTAGATAAGTCACATGGCACGGGAAAAAAAAATTGAAAAAATAAAAATGTTTTTATTTGAGGAGATCATGTGGAGTAGCAAGTTATAGGCTCTTTGTAGGCTTTTGATTGCTCTAGGGTGCTCGTGGCTCAAGGTGGGGCTTGATTTAGACAAGGGCCAGAAATTAAATAACAAGTGGCTAAAAGGAAATAAGCAAAGAGAAGTGCCTCTTCTCCGTTGGAAAAAATACAGAGGAGGAGAGAAGTATCACTTCTCCGCTGGAAAAAATTGCAGAGGAGATGGAGGACTTGCTTCTTCTCTGTTAAAAAAAATGACAGCGGGGGAGGAGAAGTTGCTAGCTCTGATACCAGTGAAGAATTTAGAGGAGGGAAGAATATTTGATTTTGGGGCTCCGGTAAGAGGGTTATCTTTCTCTCTTGTTTCTGTTTTTATTTTCTGAGAGAAATCATTTCAATTTATAGAGGCTTTTCACCCAATCATCTCTACCCCAAAATCAGCCTCCAAATAAATACAATTAAAGGCCATTTATCAGCCCTAATTCAAATTCTGATAATGACCCATTAATTCTCCATTAATGGCCAATTATCACCCATTAAACATGTGGATTATTTGGTTGATTTGGTCAACCATTTCTAACATTAACAAATAGTTTTAAATCGTTGATGTAGTTAGAAAAAGAATATTCAAATTAATATAATGATGCTACAAATTTATGGCCAGAATTTTACGTCCTAGTAAGGAGTAGCTTCAACTAAATACAACCAAATGTCTCACCGGCAGGCTTTTGTGTCAATACAGGTTCTCTTTCTAGTTCCTTAACTATGCCGTGGATAAAGATTATTTATGAATCAAAATATTGCAATGGACTTAAAGCCAGTGCATTGATTGAGAAATAACAGGATGAAGCAAGTAGGCTAACGTCTACTGCTTCTAATTTCTTAATCTGCTTAGTTTTCAAGAATGTTCCAATTAAGCCAACAAAAAGTGTGCAAAACATAGCAAAGGTTTATAACTAAATCAAAGAATGCGAACAGCTTCACTTCTACTATATGAGATATATGGAGTTGTTAGTCTGAAAGCAATAAACTAGGAAAATAGATGCAACTCATTCTTCATCAAATTTATTGTCATATCTCGCAATCACTTTGCTTTTCAGTTGACAAAGGATCCATTTCATCCCTTATTATCACAATGCCATCGATTAATATAGAAAGCTAGATTGCAAAACGTATGATCTTCTATTGTAAGTCATTAACTTCTATATCCTCAATTAATCAAGGGTAAACTCTAGATAACACCCTCATCCATACCCCCACTGGCCAGTTGCAGGAAAATAGTTGAGGGGGTGATAAGTGTCACCAAAGACTTAATCAAAGATGTAAAAAAGGTTGGGTAGTAGTATGAGACCTCTAGTTGGCAAGTCAGCTCAGAAATCTAATGACATCTCATCTGGGCATTTTATCGAACGGTCAAAGAGCACTTTAAATGAAAGAGAACAACTAATCTTACCTCGGATGCTTGTATCTTTTGTTAGTGTGAAGCTCTCGTACTCGACTCGGTTGAGCTCTGCTACCAATTTTGGATGGACGTTTTCATATGGGCATTTTATCAAACAGTTGAAGTGCCTTCTCAGTTAACCATTCCTCAGATGGGTGCTTATGTCGCTTGTACCAAGATTTTATGGAGCAGTGCAATAGCAACTTCGAACAATAATTTGCGCTTGGGCTTTATTGTTTGTGGTTTTCGATAATAGTCCACTAAAACTTATTCTTTTGAAATTAGTCCCTCAAATCATTGAAAATGACATCAGGTACCACAATTCTTATCTCGCTCCAAAATTAGTCAATCAAATAATTGAAATCCCTATTAGGTTCCCAATCCTTGTAGAGTTGTCAATCAAGAATAGCTGTGCAGCAAGTATAACAGTCTGGGGAAATTTCAATGACGCAAGGGACTTATTTAAATTTATAAAAAACTAAAGGAACTGATATAGGAGTGGGGGAAAAAATCTCTTAAATCTTTCATGTCTTTAATAGTCCCCCAGAAGTATGGAAATTGCCATTTAACCTTTCATCAACACATTTCAGGCAACGAAAATATGAGAGAATATATGTTGAAACTTGTTAACGTTTAGTTAATGCGTCACATAACATCCACAATCTCTCCTAAGGAGTAAAGTCCTTTAAACCTATAACAACTCTCTTCAAAAGTAAACAATGTACCAATTATGCTTGTCCCGTTAATATCATGAGAAGATAAATCTCATCATACTTTCCAGATCCCTGTCAAACTAAACAGAACATTCTATGGTTAAAGTCTCAAACTTATATGAGCAAAGAAATTCTTCTCTGACTAAATTGATATTTATTACCATCAATTTGAATATAGTTTGTAGGGATTGTAACTGAGCCAACTGTCTGCATTTGCAAAAATACACCTAAAGGTTACAGATAGAGTATGATTCATTTGATGTGGGGAATGCCTTAACTATCTGACAAATTGCTTTTCAATTTCCTATATAACAAATTTATTTCCTAGCCAAATTGTGACTATGATTATATGTTCATCCTTGTGCTAGCTAGTATTCAATATTTCAGTAACTTTTTATGAGAGAAGTCGATTTCATTGATTCCTCTGTTAAATGTTAATCCATCAACTCTTCTACGTCGAAGTGAATGAAGGATCAACATCCAGCAAAATTCCAAGCTTGAAACATCATGACCATCTCATAAGGAACACAACAGGGTCCCTGAGAACTAGAAGCATTAGCAACAAAAAATTTTTACTTGCATGAAACACAATTCTATTGCGAAAATTCATTTATTTATTGATGTCAATGCCGTTGCTTTTCAACAAAACGTCTGATTCAGGTTTGAGAAACGAACTTTTCTTTTACATATCTCACAGTAACAAAATTTTGGGTACAACTATGCTGCTCGACGAGACTGCTTACGAGATTTTTTGTGACTCCTCATTTCTATCATATGAGCTTACTAGCCGAGCAGCACAATCCACAGAATTCAAGTTCTCTTTCGAGTCAGGCTCTTAATGAAGAAGCTGCAAGTTGATTTGGCCTCTGATTTCAATGAGTGCTTTACCGTGAAATGTGAAATGTGAAATGATGCAGTATTTAACTCCTTGAATTTGGATTTCTAAAGTTCACATTGAAGGAGTTAATGGATTAACTAAAATTAACAGACCCAATCAATAAATAAAACCGATTAGGAAATTAACAGAATGGTATAACAGAAAATCAAAAACATTGGCGGAGTTAAAATAAACCTTAATTAAGTTTTTAATGTGTATTAAGTTATTAACCTTAAAAATATTCAAAAGAGACAAGAAAAAGATAGAACTAAAACAAATAAATGAAATAGTTTATGCATGAAAAGAATGGATGGTCAAGGATTCAAGGTCAAGGAACAAAGATAGATAACTTTCCACCAATTCCAAATAATTTGGCAAGACCATGAAGTTTGTCACTGTTGAGGTGATTAATATGTGAGTATAGTCCCACATCGGATAAGATAAGAAACAGTGATGAGTTTAAATAGGAGTTTAGGTCAATACCTAATAGCTATAGCTTTTTGGTTAAAATTGATTCCTAGCTTCTGTTTAAGGCCCATCAACTCTAGATTGGGCCCGATTTCTCCCCCAACAAATGGTATCAGAGCCTAAGGTCATGGAGGTGTCGGGAGAACCCACGGACGCCCCTAGGTGATAGGTAAATAATGTTTTCCTAAAGTTGCAAGTATACAACCTTCAAGTAGACATAAAAGTAAATACATGAAAGTAAATCTACTCTATAAAGCAATAAAATAACAAGAAAGGAAAAGAAATAAATGGCAAACCCTCATTTTTATCTCTTCATCTTCATCCTCCTTTTGGCCCTTGGACAAAGTGAAGAAATAAATATGAAGGGGTGAAAAATTCTTTTATTAATTTGCAACAAAGTTATAAATTTTGGAGGTATTCTCAATTAAAAGCAACCCTTCCTCTCCAAAAGGAGTTTACAAATTATTTCACAATTCAAGCCCTCACTCTACCCCTCTATTTATAGATAACAAGAATCTCTCACAACCTTTGAATTTGTCTTGGCCCCCAAGTAACCCTCACAATTATAGGATTTGACTTAGGCCCCAATCAACCCTCATAACCATAGGATCTCTCAAAATAATCTAGATCATTGATTCAATACTTGAGAGATGGGCTTTGTGGGCTTTATTTATTTTGTATTTAATTTATTTAAGACTCTTGGGCTTCTCTTAAATGCTCTTGGGCTTCTTGGAATTTAACTTGGCCTTCAAATAATTGAATATATATCATTAAAATTCGGATTTCTGTCATAACCCGCTGTTGCTGATGAAATTTTTAGAATCTGATAATTTGGATGGCTCCGTCTCGTCGAGATAGGCGATTTTCGTATATAATATGTTGAATTCTACTTTCCGGATTGGGAGATATTATCTTTTCTTTGCGGTTGACCATCCTGAGCACGAATTTGACTTTATATTTTCCATTTTTGATTTGATTTTCAATTGCAAGCCAAGTTATTAATAATTCTGACCAAGAAAGTGATGAGTATTGAAATTTTGCTTCTAAACTTAGTCGTGGGCTTTGGATTTAGGTATTCTGGGCTTCATTAGAGATTTTTGGGCTTGAAATAATCTTCATTTGAGCTCTTATTCAATAATTCTATATTACCTGCAAATTAAGATAAAATAATTATTAGCAGATATATTTATTTAAATAAAATAGATAATGAGGGTATAAAAGTGTAATAAAATGTGATGATCAATAGGAATGATATAGTCTGGTTAGCCTACGGATGTTTAATAGCCATGTACTGAATGCATGGTCTGGTTAGCCCACAAGTAAAGTGGTGCAAGAGTTAGTGAATTAGTTAGCCCACGAGTGAAGTGGTGCAAAAGTTAGTGAATCCCGTGGAAGATTGAATTATAGTTGAATTGAACTATACTCACAAATTAAGGGGGAGTTGTTGAGGTGATTAATATGTGAGTGTAGTCCCACATCGGATAAGATAAGAAACAATGATGAGTTTAAATAGGAGTTTGGGTCAATACCTAATAGCTATAGCTTTTGGGTTAAAATTGATTCCTAACTTCTGTTTAAGGCCCATCAACTCTAGATTGGGCCCGATTTCTCCCCCAACAGTCACGACCCCAATTTTCAAGACCTAGAAGGAACATTGGAGCCGAACTAAACCATTGGAGATGGACTAAACCGGTTATTACTTTTACTATAGATCAGTCACCACTGCTAAATATATAATTAAGCAATTTGTTAACCATACAAGTCACTCAAACAATTAATGTCGTTTGCTGTTAAACATGCAGCAACTCACACAAGTCCGCTCACCAATTGATATTTTTTTAATCTTTTATGACAAATTAATTCAAACACCTAGAATCATAAAAGTCCGCTAATCCTAAACAAATTGAGACACTTCATTTATTCATATCTCATATATGTGATGTTTAAGATAAGATTATATAAGGTAATACCTTGTTTAACTTCTTTACTTTTCTCTTATAAAACCGCAGGCTGTTCTCCTTTCAAGACTTGCAACTAGATTTTTAATTTATATTCTTTTCCTTTTACTCGTTCTTCCTTCTCTCAGCGAATTTCACTATTGTTTTTGTTTTTTTAATGAAAGAACGATGCTACGAATTGTCCCATTTCTTTTATTTGGTATCCACTTCCAATAAACCCCTTAGCAAATATCCAAATGCAGCAAGCCCCTTAACCGTTGCTATAGCTATTAATTTTCTTTCTTTGCATAAAAGTCCTATGTAACTTAATATTTATAATAGAGACTTACTATCAGTAGAAAACTAGCCAGGGATATTACAAAGCTATATCCATAAAAATGCCATGACTAGAGTGAATCATTGGCTAAATGCAACTTTGAACAGCAAATAAACAACATCAGAAGAGGAAGAGAGATTGTACCGAATCGCTAATCAATTTTGATGTGAGGGATGTGTTGGATGTTGGGCCAATCAGCACCTTCATTCTCCCGGCATCGCTCCTTCAGTGTCTCGTTGCAGTTGAAGATGTACAGCCATTGCAGGGACAAAGGAAGTTGTGGCAGTGATTGAAGCTCATAAGCTTCATTAAGTGTTAAAGTCTCGAGGGAAGAGAGAGTTTGGAGGCTAGAAGGCAATAACTTTGCAATATTCCACAGATAGAGTTCATTCAGGGAAGTTGAATTCTGCAATAACCATGACTCTGCGTGAGCAGCTTCCAGATCACTACAATCGCTTATGTATACCTCTCTGACAGATGTGAGTTTTCTCAATGGCTCTATGTGGAGCAGAAACGGGTCATCAATTACAAGTACTTCAATGGTTGATGTGAACTCCTGCTCCTCTTCCCACTCAACTGATGCTGAATTTGTCGCTGCAGCTGCTTGCACAAGCTTAGGACACTCGCTAATGAATAGCTCTTTAAGGTGGGGAAGAGCCTTTAGACGCTCAATTGATGTCAGCTCTCTACACCCTTCCAGGTCAACCGATATCAGAGAAGTAAATCCTCTACACACCTCTTCGGAGGGAAAGGGGTTTATGTCGTTAGCTCCACCTAATTTAAGGATTGAAAGAGAAGTAAGGGAACTTTGCATTAATAATGTAGGAGTGAGACTGTCCGATTCACCACAATCAACAACCCAAAGGCTTTTGAGTGATGAGAGAGGGAAACAATCAATTGGGGTAACTGTGTTTGGAGACATCTTCAGCTTAGGGCAATTATCAATCCATATACCTTCAATGGCACACAGATGTTGAAAGCCTTCCTCCACATGCAAGTCCACAAGCTCTTCACAACCACTAATATGCAAAATCCTGAGAGATGTAAGATGATGTCGGAACAAGCCAGCCACGGATGTTAGCTTTCCACACCTCGTAATATTCAATTCAGAGAGGGAGGGAGAGGATGTGAATGTAAAGCTAGTACTGCAGCTGCTACCACTGCAATTGTCGCCCACCCAGAATGCTGGAGAATCAGACAATCCCACATCTTTTAACTCCAATTCTTGGAGACTGATGGGCAGAGGGGGCAGCGCCTTCAGTTTGGGACAATTCTTAATGAAGAGTTGTAGGAGGAGAGGACACCAGGGTACTGCCTCTGCTTCTAATCCAGACCACTCTTCCCATTGCTCACAATTAGAAATTAACAAATACTTTAGCTGTTGAAATTCACCTTCACAATCAATTTGTCTAACTGATCGTAGTCCATTCAATTCCAAATGCTTGAGATATGGAAGCTTCCCGAGAGAAGTAAGGTGCTTCCATGCTTTGCTAAATGTAAGATTTATGTACTCCAGATTTTTTAATAATTCTGGTCTCATCCAGCATGGAGACCTGGCGCCTTTGTATCCCTTGATTGTTAGTTCCTTGAGGCTATCAGGTGGTTGCAGGCGATCAAGCATCTGTACATACTCATCCGCCACATCACTATCATCAGACCAAATCAACTCCAACTTGAGGAGGTTGCTTTTACAATGCAACTCGATCATACTAACTTCCTCGTGATGTTTGCGATTCTCAAGGCCATGGATCTTCAGTTCACGGAAATCTCTCAGGTTCTTCAACTCGCTCAATTTATAAACATTAGCAGCGAAAAACAAACGTTGAAGTGAAGTTAATGTGCCAATCCCATCGATTTTTTCATAGTAAACTTCACATGGTATCAGGTGTCTCAAACTAATAAGATTATTCAAGCCAAGAACAGTCTGAATATCAAAAAATTCACATGCAAGGACCTGCAGTTGGTAAAGCCTACTGAATGAACTAGCAAACCAAGAAATATCATGATGAATCGACAAATATCTAATATGCCTCAGGTTACCAATTGCATCTGGCAATACTTTCATGCCATCAACAGCTAGGCGCAGCACCCGAATGCTTTCCAATAATTTAAACACTTCTTCAAATGCCTTAGCATGCTCATTAACATATCCTCTGAAGACTAACACAAGTGCGCGGAGATTCTTCCATTTGCCCACATCTTTAAGAAGGTCAAGTTTGTCGGTTTCAAAATCGAGATGACGTGCGTGATTAGGATCAGTTAATTGACATATCTCCAACAAATCTAAAGCATTCATCCTGAGATACTTTATGCGCCATATCATGCAAAAGATCATGCATGATGTATTTATCTTCTAGTCTGTAAGCATTATTGGGAGTTGGTTCAAGAAATAATAGTTTCACTAAATCATCAAACCAGCGCCTTCCGGTATCCTCCGGTGCCTCCAATGGATGTTGGGGAGATTGTTGAATGAAGCCGAGAGCCATCCACATGAAGACAAGATCATCTTTGGAAAACCAGTAATCTTTGGGAAAGATGCTACAATAAGCAAAGCAAGGTCTTAAGTGCATTGGCAAATGATGGTAGCTTAACATCAACAATGACATCACACCATCGCTCTGTTGTGCTTGATCTGATATATTCTTTGATTGCAAAATTGTAGTCCAATGACTACAATCCAAATTAGAATTCAAAAGCACACCAATCGTTTTTGCAGCTAACGGCAAGCCCCCAAGTCTTTTTGCTATTTGCTCGCCTATGGATTCCAACTTCCTATAATCACAAGAGTTAACACCAGCAAATGCATATCGGTTGAAAAGTGATAATAAGTTGTCAACATCTAAAGGTTTCAATATCATTGGTTCCTTTATTGATCCCCCCAAAGCCGATGCAGCCATTTTTGCAACTGTCTCAATTCTAGTAGTTAACAAGATTTTGCTTCCTTTATGGCCATTCCTCAAAGGAGCAAACAATTTATCCCACTCAGAACGATTGTCATGATTCCATGCGTCATCCAAGACAAGGAGAAATTTCCCGGATGACACCAGATCTTTAAGAGCTTCCTGCAGTACGGGAAGTCCCCCAACTTCAGGTCTCTTTTTCGTGGTGTATTCTATCATATCTGCCATTACCTTCTTGACATCAAAGGGAGTGGAGATACACACCCAGATTTTGCGATTGAAATAATTAGCTAAGCTCTCGTCATTATAGACGAGTTGTGTGAGGGTGGTCTTCCCGACCCCGCCATGGCCAATAATAGAGAAAAGAGATACACTTGTACTGCTCTCATCCTCTTCTGAGACATTTCTCAGCCACTGTAACAGTTCCCCCTTCTCTTTGTTTCGTCCAAACACCTTACTCTCAGTTAGAGCTGGTCCAGTTTCACGAGTAGAGACCGTGCTGCGAGTTTGACGTTCTTGATGCAGTTGTTTGGATTCTTGTAGTGTAGAGACGAAATTTCCCACGCTCGCTGCGACTTCATCTAGCCTTTTTACAGCCCCCCTCAGTTTCTCGAGGGTGGGATCAGCTTTGAAGACTCTTTTAACAAAATTTTCAACTTTCCGTTTAGAGTCGGAGAAAGAATCACGCACTTTACCCCTGCCTGCATACGAAATTGGTAGAGAAGTTCATTTTCTTTTATCGATTAAATTCGAAAAACAATCAATTATTTTTTAGCATCTGTTGTTAACCTTCAATTATGAAATAAAAAACTGATAAAAAGAAGGCGAAATTTCATATTTTGATATTTAAAAAGCCACCACTTACCACTCTGACCATGTTCTTCGCTGCCTGAAGCTTTCTTCTCAACTTGTTTCTGTAGTCTGATGTAATCAAGCTCATCAAGAACGTTGTCAGCCTCGTCAACAGCATCATTGAGTTGGCACAGCCATTTCTTAAGTGCTCCAGTAATTTCTTGCTGCCCGCTCTCAGCCATCTCCACAACAGCTTGGATACGAGGAAGAGCATCACTGAGCCTTTCAAGCTCAGCTTTCATCCTCGTATCATGAGCAAAATACCGGTCTGCTGCATAGTTGAAACCGATCTCCACCAACTTCTCGATGATTTTGGTCACAATCACATCTCCGACCACCACCATATTTTTATGAGTATCGAACACTCTTTGCTTTTGCTTTCTAGTAGTAGATGTAAACTTTGATAGCAGAGAGTTGCAGAGAACTCCTTAGTTCTCCTACATTACTTAAGAAATGCGGACTTATATCTACACTCCGAATTATTATGATAAACCGTATTCCACCCCCACATTTAGTTGCAATTTGCAGGCGAAATTGAGAGGATAAATATCAACTACTTGCGCAGTTCAAGTCTTTTAAGTCAACAAGTCAATAATAAGAGAACAAAATGGTGGGGCTTGGAAACCAATTAATTATCTTTGCCTGGATTCCTTGCCTTTAGAATTTTCAAACTTGATGATGAGGGTTCATTATGAGCCATGGGATTGTGTACAAGTGTATGAGTCATAATTCCAAGTACGTGTAAAGCATAGTTTTCATAGTTGCTGTTCCTGTTTACAAACCCGACAAGGTATTGATTAAAACAAGGTAAATTGAAATGCCTACAAAGTTTAACGTTTAAATTGAAGAATATTGAATTGACACCAATTATTTTTTATTTCCAAGTTATTTAAAAGCCATCACTTACCATTGTGACCATGTTCTTTCTTTGAAGCTTTCTCCTCAACTTGTTTCTCAGAACCGAGGTAATCAAGCTCATCAAGAACGCGTTGTCACCAAACAAAGATCTTTGAGTTGGCACGACCATTTCTTGAGTGCTCCAAAGAATTTCTTGTCGGCCTACCATCTCTACAACAAATTGGATATGCTAAGAGCATTATTGAGCCTTTCAAGCTCAACTTTCATCCTAGTATCATGAGCAAGTGCATCGTTGAACCCACTCTCCACCAACTTCGATGATCTTGCTCACAATCACGCCTCCCACCACCACCATACCGATAGCGATATAGAGCACGGTTTGCTTACTTGCTAGCGTGAGACGAATCGAAAAGTTTGATTGCAGATAGTTGCGAGAACTCCTTAGTTCTCCTACATTACTTAAGAAATGCGGACTTATATCTACACCAATTATTATGATAAACCGTATTCCACCCCACATTTAGTTGCAATTTGCGGTGAAATTGAGAGGATAAATATCAACTACTTGCGCAGTTCAAGTCTTTTAAGTCAACAAGTCAATAATAAGAGAACAAAATGGTGGGGCTTGGAAACCAATTAATTATCTTTGCCTGGATTCCTTGCCTTTAGAATTTTCAAACTTGATGATGAGGGTTCATTATGAGCCATGGGATTGTGTACAAGTGTATGAGTCATAATTCCAAGTACGTGTAAAGCATAGTTTTCATAGTTCTTTGTTCCTGTTTACAAACCCGACAAGGTATTGATTAAAACAAGGTAAATTGAAACAGCCTACAAAGTTTAACGTTTAAATTGAAGAATATTGAATTGACACTGCAATTATTTTTTTTATTTCCAAGTTATTTAAAAAGCCATCACTTACCACTGTGACCATGTTCTTTGCTGCCTGAAGCTTTCTCCTCAACTTGTTTCTGTAGTCTGAGGTAATCAAGCTCATCAAGAACGTTGTCGACCTAAATAGCGGCATCTTTGAGTTGGCACGACCATTTCTTGAGTGCTCCGGCAATTTCTTCTTTGCGGCTCTCGACCATCACTGCCGGCTTGGATGCAGCGGAAGAGCATTATTGAGCCTTTCAAGCTCAACTTTCATCCTAGTATCATGAGCAAGTGCATCGTTGAACCCACTCTCCACCAACTTCTCGATGATCTTGCTCACAATCACGTCTCCCACCACCACCATACTGATAGCGATATAGAGCACGGTTTGCTTACTTGCTAGCAGGAGACGTAAATCAGAAAGTTTGATTGCAGATAGTTGCAGAGAACTCCCTATTTATCTTAAATTAGACTACTTAATGGGTAAAGTTTGGTTGCAGATTGTTGCAGATAACTCTTGTTCAATAAATAAACACCAATAGGAAATGGGGATTTTGTTGGGACAAACCCGGGGCACAATAGAGCAGGATCGCAGCGAAAGTAGTGCGGAAATAGTAAAGTTGAACACAGATTTACGTGGAAAACCCTCTAAATGAATTTGGGGTAAAAATCACGGACAAAGATAGAAAAATTCACTATGAGAAAAAACTTAGGAGATGACAATCTCTCTTTACAAGGAGATACTGATTATCACATTTTAATTACAAATTTATACCCTCATTACCTATTTTATATGAATAAAGATATTACTAATAATCGTTTTTATCTTAATTTGCAGGTTAATGGAGTATTAATGAATAAGAGCCCAAATGACTCAAATCCTCTGATTTTCTACCAATTTTTGAAGCCCAAATATGAAGACAAACGAAGGCCTAAGATACCAAAGTGATCTAAGAGAAATTCGTGAAGAAAAATGAAGAAAAGACAAATTCGGTTGGAAACCAACCGATTGGCCAACTGATTGGCCAACCGATTGGTTCGCAACAGATTTGATCAATGGCTGATTTCTCTTCCTTGGTGGCTAAGTTTGATCCAATGGTTCACATCAACTCCGTTGGGCTATAAATAGGGGTAGAGGGAGAGGTTTGCGTGTGAAATATTTTATAAAAACTCTATTTGGAGAGGAGGGTTACTCTTAATTGAGAAGACCTTCCAAAATTATAACTTTTGTTACACAATAAATGAAATTTTTCACCCCTTCAATTTCCTTTCTCTTCTTCTTGTCCAAGGACCAAAAGGAGGATGAGATGAAGATCAGGAGTTGTTGGTTTATCTTTTATTTCTTTTTCATTTCTTTTTCATTTCTTGTTCATTTATATGCTTTGTAGTTTAGATTTACTTTCATGCAATTTACTTTCATGCAATGTCTTTAATTCTTGTATTTACTTTCTAGTATAGATTTTTATTTTCTTTAATTCACCTTGAGGCTAGAACCCTCTAGGGAATTACCCTTTTCTAAGTGTGGAGCTAATATTTGTGGGATCCCTAGAGATTGTTTGAAACTAGCTAACAAATCTAACTTATTCCCATAAGATTGAGATAAGCTAAGTGGATCTACTCTAAATTCCTCATATCTTTAATTAATCATCCATACTTTACCTTCTTTATTTTCCTCTTATCCTTACTTTTTATTTGTTTGTTATTTTCTTTTATTCTTGATTCTTGATTTCATTGATTTTTACTTCTCTCTTAATCTAATATTCCTCCATATGCATATAATCTCAAACCTAGTTTTGTTGTTATGTGCATATAACCAGAACCACATTCTCAACTTTATTTTCTCCTCTTTTGCACATAATCCACATCCACTCTCTCTTATCTCTCACAAACCACTTTCACCATGTTTTTCTTTTATTCTTGAATAACTCCTAATTGTCGCGCACATAATCAAACAAAGAACCAAAATTAATTAACTTCCTTCTTCACGTTCCTCGTGGGATCGATAATCTCTTATACTATAACTTGATCAAGGTTGTATACTTACAACTTTAGGAGGCAATCATTTATTTCCCATCAAGTTTTTGGCGCCGTTGCCGGGGAACGGTGCATAAGTAGGATTTTGATTAAGTTCGGTTCCTTATTTTGTGTGTTTTCTTTTGTGTAGGAACTTGGAGCTTGAAGATCAAGAGTTGAAGATTCAAGATTGAAGAATTGCCTCCAACGAAGCTTTTCATTGCTTTTGCGTGGGTAACTTCTCTATCTAGTATTTTCAATTCCACCCTTAGTTAGTTCACCACATTAGAGACAATTAGGACTTAAAAAAAAATATTTTACTTTTATTGACCATAATAAAATCCATCTTCCACTTGGACTTTGACTAACAAGATAATAAACTCAAACAATTTCCACCTCTCTCACATTATTTATTGCCAACCATAATTAAAAAAAAAGATTTTTACTTTGGCATCCTTTTTAGTTGCTTTTAATTTCTAGGGTTGCATTTCATATAATAGTAGGAATTCACCAAAGTGATTTGAGCATCTTGATTTGGCACTCACTTGAAAATATTTTTAAGGGCAAAACCCATTAATCAAGATAAGGTGAGGGATTTCATCACCCTTTCCTTAGCCCAAAAATCACTAATTCCTCACTACACATACCCAAGCCTCTTAAAACTGATTAGACGTTGGCCCCTAAGAATTCAAACTCATTAAGGAACAATAATTTTTTAAGTGAACCGGTCCAAGTTTATTTGGATTAATTGGTATCTAAGACAAGGTTTAGGGGTTGCGTAAAGCGCTCCGCAAGGAAAGAGGTACTTAATTGATCTTTGATCTCCCTCTAGTACTATCCTTACCTGGCTAATTACCCAAGTAAACTTTGATCTTTTCATTAAGGGAATTTTTAGTTAGGAGTTGGTCTAAGTCAAGTTTAGGCTTAACCCTAGAGTTAGGGTGATTGAAAAGTGATTGCCTTGATTTGCTTTTAGTTAGTTTTTCCTTTTTCTTTTTTTTCATCATCTACTTAACTTTTTCTCTTGTCTTTTTTCAAAAAAAAATTTGATTTTGGTGTATGCAAACTTGGGTTAGGGATAATACCAATCGTTTAATTCGTTTTGATCCATCTCTTGAACCAAACGAAATGGCCAATACCAACCCACCTGTTCTTCAAGATTTTGTTACCCCACTAGAAATACAATCCCCTCTTGCATAAAACTCCCCAAGGTCAATGGAGCAAATTTCGAACTTAGACCGCATTTTATTAACATGCTTCCCAAATTCCTAGGAGTAGAAACCGAAGACGCTTACATTTTCATCTCCGAATTTAAAGAAGTTTGTCTCATGATCAAGATGAGGGACTTAACCGAAGATGCGATCAAACTCCGATTTATTCCATTTGTCCATAAGGACAAAGCCAAAAAATGGTCAGATAGCTTGCCCATGATTCCTCTCAACTTGGGGTGAATTTGTAGCAGTTTTCTGAAAAATTCTTTCCTATCCAGAAAACGGTCAAACTTAGAAACAGCATTCAAAATTTTAAAATTGTCCCGGGAGAACCTTTTTGGAAGTATTTTGATAAATTTAAATATCTTCTTATCCAATGTCCTCACCATGGTCTTGAAAAGTGGCGATTATGCCAAATCATTTATGAAGGATTGGATTATTCTTCAAAAACTTTCTTAGAGTCAATGTGTCAAGGGAATTTCATGAAGAAAAACGCTGACGAAGCTTGAGACTTTTTAGAGAATTTATCCAAGAAAATCATGCAGTAGGAACACTGTGATTCATCAGTTCCCCAATCCAGTTCTAGAGGTCCTTCATTAGAGTCAAACATAGCCTCTGAAGCTAAGATGGCTACAATTCTACGCAGGTTAGAAACTTTAGAAACCAAAGAACGAGCTCTGGCTTAAATCAAACAAGTTTCTACCTCAGGTTGTCAAAACTGTCTTTCTACAGCCCATGCTTCAGAGCAATGTCCACTCTTAGGAAATACTCAATCTCTAGAACAGATGAATGTTGCATTCTAGCATCCGATTAATGATCCATTTTCTCCAACCTATAATCCAGGTTGGAGAAATCATCAGAATTTTGCATGGAATCAGGGTAATTTCTCGAAAAATCAAAATTTCACTCCCTCTTCAAACCAATAATTCCCTAGGGGCAACGCGGCTTCTTTCAGTTCTCAAACTAATTTTTCACAACCAAATCAGCCATTTCCAAATCAGTTTCCTCATCATCAATCTACAAATCATATTCCTTCAAATGTTGAGAAACGTCTTAATGTTTTGAAAAGGGGTTTGGAAGCCTTGATTAAAACCTCTACACAGACCACAAACTTGTTAACTCAAACATCTAGCACGATGAACTCCTTTATGCAATTAACAAGATAAATTCTCAACTCCAACACTCAAGCCATAGCTAGATTAGAAACCCAGCTTGGTCAACTAGCTAGCGCTATAAGTGAGAAAAAAAAAGGATCATTTCCGAGTCAACCCGTGACCAATCCAAGGAACGCGGGGTCAAGTTCAACTTTTCAAGTGAATGCAATCCATTCACAGCAGTCAGGTAACCAGGTTAATAATCAAGTCCTTCAGAACGAGAGAATTATATTGAATACATGCATCTTGAAGTCAACATTTGAAGAACCCTTTGTCAATGAACTTAGATTTTTGGAAAATAGAGAACAAGATTTTATTTTTGATAAAATTTTTGTTAATAACGAATCTAAGTTCAAAAAGCATACAACCATTAATACCTACCTTTCATTGTCGCAAACATCACTAAAACCCCGAAATTTTGGAATTTAAGCACATCATTGATTATATTATTTTGAAATTCTTTAAATTTTGGGGTAGAATTTTCAAGAATAATGTAGGATTTAATGTAGAATGTGAGCTTCTCATGTTTCATCTTTTATTCTACATTTTTATTTTTTATCTCATAATAATAAAAGAATTTATTCTTCTCTCATGTGAGAGTTTCTTATTGTTCTTTATTTCAAAAAAGAGAGAGAATAAATTTTAGCTTCACCCCTCATCTTGAAGGTATTTTGCATTTTTATCATTGTTCAAGCTAGCCTAATAAATGCATGCACTTCAATTATTATCTGTTTTACTTTGTGCATAATAGAATTTGCATTGAGGACAATGCAAAATTTAGGTGTGGGGGTGGAAATTAGTCATTTTTGCTCTTTATCTTAGTCATTTTTCCTCTTTTTCTTACCATTTTTTTTCTTTTTATGTCATTTTTTTCCTCTTTTCATAAAAAGTCACTTGCCAACTTAATAGAGTTGATTAATAATTGATCTATTTGATAGAATTTAAGTCTTCTAATCCTTAGTTAGTTCTATACTCAAGTTTACCTTTTATGATAACTCCAAATAAATTTCTTAAGAAATAATTTTCAAAGTAGTATACTTTACTTAAGTTTTAACTTAGATTTTTAATTAAAGTAATGAAATTTTTGCATGCCTAACTTAGAGTTGAAAATAATTTTTCAAGTTGTCTTGATCCAAATATTGTTCGAATATATATACATATACACATATTATACTAACTTAACAAAAAGAAGAAAAATTTCTCTTAAAATCATTGGTGGTTCTATTTTACTAAGCCTAAGTTGACTGAGTAATTAAGCCCGAGGAGTATTTCTATGCTTAATGACCTAAGCCCAATGGGTTGGGATTCATTGGCCCAAAACTCGCTAAATGGTCACTTAGAAAGCCGATTAAAAGAACAAAATCACTAAGAAATAAAGAGTAAAAAAATCATACTAACCATGTTTTTATATATAGTTATATTTGTATATGTTCTTGAAGAATTAAATGGATTAAAAGACTTGAAGTTTGTTTAAAACAAAGAGTTAGCATGTTCTTTTCAAAACTTTTAAATTAAATTTTGAGTTGAACTTGGTTTTGTATAACTATAATGGAAGGATTTTCTTAAGAAAATTACATTGGAGTTATGATAAAAATATTTTCTTGAGTATTAACCAACTTTATTTGGAATAGTTGAATATATCAAATGAATTAATTATTTCATTAACTTCTTTAAATTGGCAAGTTGGTGAATTTATGGGTATATTCACTGCAAACCCTCACAAGACTACAACTCGTCCACTAGGGTAACCTAAGGGGTTTAAAGGCTTGTTGTATGCGCTAAATACAACCGCGATTCCTGCGAAAGTGAGTTAGATTTTTTATTTTCTTTGCTAGAGGACTAGCAAAAGTTTAGGTGTGGGGGTATCTGATTATCACATTTTAATTATAAATTTATACCCACATTACCTATTTTATATGAATAAAGATATTACTAATAATCGTTTTTATCTTAATTTGCAGGTTAATGGAGTATTAATGAATAAGAACCCAAATGACTCAAATCCTCTGGTTTTCTACCAATTTTTGAAGCCCAAATATGAAGACAAACGAAGGCCCAAGATACCAAAGTGATCCAAGAGAAATTCGTGAAGAAAAATAAAGAAAAGACAAATTCGGTTGGAAACCACCCGGTTGGCCAACCGATTGGTTCGCAACAGATTTGATCAATGGCTGATTTCTCTTTCTTGGTGGCCAAGTTTGATCCAATGGTTCACATCAACTCTGTTAGGCTATAAATAGAGGGGTAGAGGGAGAGGTTTGAGTGTAAAATATTTTGTAAAAACTCTATTTGGAGAGGAGGGTTACTCTTAATTGAGAAGACCTTTCAAAAATTATAACTTTTATTACACAATAAATAAAATTTTTCACCCCTTCAATTTCCTTTCTCTTCTTCTTGTCCAAGGACCAAAAGGAGGATGAGATGAAGATCAGGAGTTGTTGGTTTATCTTTTATTTCTTTTTCATTTCTTTTTCATTTCTTGTTCATTTATATGCTTTGTAGTTTAGATTTACTTTCATGCAATTTACTTTCATGCAATGTCTTTAATTCTTGTATTTACTTTCTAGTATAGATTTTTCTTTTCTTTAATTCACCATGAGGTTAGAACCCTCTAGGGAATTACCCTTTTCTAAGTGTGGAGCTAATATTTGTGGGATCCCTAGAGATTGTTTGAAACTAGCTAACAAATCCAACTTATTCCCATAAGATTGAGATAAGCTACGTAGATCTACTCTAGATTTCTCATATCTTTAATTAATCCTCCATACTTTACCTTCTTTATTTTCCTCTTATCCTTGCTTTTCATTTGTTTGTTATTTTCTTTTATTCTTGATTCTTGATTTCATTGATTTTTACTTCTCTCAATCTAATATTCCCTCCATGTGCATATAATCTCAAACCTAGTTTTGTTGTTATGTGCATATAACCACAACCACATTCTCAACTTCATTTACTCCTCTTTTGCACATAATCCATATCCACTCTCTTATCTCTCACAAACCACTTTCATCATGTTTTTCTTTTATTCTTGAATAACTCCTAATTGTCGCACATAATCAAACAAAGAACCAAAATTAATTAACTTCCTTCTTCACGTTTCTCGTGGGATCGATAATCTCTTATACTATAACTTGATCAATGTTGTATACTTGTAACTTTAGGAGGTAATCATTTATTTACCATCAGATACTCTCTCTATTTCTCTCTCACTTCTATATGTAGAGGAGTTGTTATTTCTGGGATAAGTTTCTGAAGAAGAACTCTGGGCCTGTTTAAAGCTTTTGAAAAATCACTATTCATAATATAATAATAATATTTTCCTGTTGCTACAGTGATTATTTTAGTGATTATTTTGGTGGGCCCCCGGCCCTAATCTTTGACAATCTCCCACTTGAAGATTTGATTAAGTATCAATCATATCTTCACACTATTCTTTCTATCTTGCCATCTCCATGTTGCTTACGTCTCCATCAGGCCACAGAAGGATCGACACTAAATGAACTTGTCAGTGCTGACAGCCTTCGTCAAAAAATTTGCTAGGTTGTCCTTTGTGTGAATCTTCTGCATATCCACCGTTCCTTCTTCCACTTTCTCACGAACGAAGTGGTACTGAACCCGAATGTGCTTGGTCTTTGAATGAAAGACTAGATTTCTTGCCAAATGCAACGCACTCTGACTGTCACAAAAGAGAGAAATCTTCTTTTGTTCATGGCCGAGCTCCTCCAAAGACCATCTTCAACCATATCCTCTTTACTAGCTTGTGTAGGCGCTACATATTCGTTGTTGAAGTAGTCACAACCGATCATAGCTTTAAACTCCAAATTTTACCATTCAAAGAAGTGCAAACACATAGCCTGTGGTGGATTTGCTATTATCACGATCACCTGCATAATCATAATCAACATATTCACTGACAATAAAATCAGATCCCCATAACATAATGCAACATCTGAGGTGTCCTTAATGTATCTTAGGACCCTCTTTATAGCATTTCAATGCTTTTACCAGATTCGCCATGTATCGACTAACCACTTCAATCGCCGCAGTAATGCCCGATCTTGTACAAATCATCGTGAACATTAAACTTTCCACCGCCGATGCATACTGCATTTCGACATCTCCATCCTCTTCTTCACCGCTAGGACACATATTGGAGGATAACTTGAAATTAATAGGAAGTGGGGTAGAAATTGGCTTACAATCTTGCATGTTGAAGCACCGCAAGATTTTCTTTAAATAATTCTTCTGAGAAAGCCAAATCTTCCTATTATTTCTGTCTCGATAAATTTGCATCCCTAGAATCTTGTTTGCGGTTCCTAAATCCTTCATTTCAAATTTCCTAGCCAATTGAGCCTTTAATTCTTTGATACGATCTTTGTTAGGGCCTACAACCAACATGTCGTCAACATACAACAATAAAATAACAAAGTTATTTTCGCCAAACCTCTTGAAATATGCACAAGGGTGCGAATTGAGTGCATTGTATCCAAGGCTCATGATGAATGAATCAAATCTCTTGTACCAACACCTCACTGCTTAGACCGCATTGCAGATTTATTTAACCCGCAAACCAAGTTCTCTTTTCCTTGTTCTTCAAAACCATCTGGTTGGAGCATGCAAATTTCTTCTTCAAGATCTCCATGAAGAAATGTTATTTTCATCTAATCGCTTAAGATGTAAGTCAAATACAGCCATCGCCAGACTACTCGAATCGTCAGAATCGAATCCACAGGAGAAAATATTTCATTAAAGCCAATACCTTCTTTTCGAAAGCATATCCTTTGACCACCAATCTAGCACGATATCGCTCCACTTGATCATCGCTATTTCGCTTGATCTTGTAGACCCATTTGTTTCCAATGGACTTCCTTCCTTGTGGTAGTGACACAAGTTCCCAAATATTATTCTTATGGAGAGCTCTTTCCTCGCATTTCCGCCATCCGCATGCTACCAGATCTGCTTACAACTTCATGGAAAGTTGATGGCTTTCCATCCTCCGCGAAGACAATATGCAACGTTACTCTCGTAATATACCCGGCGCTGCCGGTGGTCTTCTCTCACGAAGTTGACCTTCGAACTTCGGATCCTCGACTCGACCGTTCTTGTACATCATATCTCGGTGCCGCTCGTAAGAATCTTGATCATTTTCCACTTGAATATCCACACCGAACCTTCCCCCGATGTCTTTCTTTGCAGTTGATTTTCTACAAAGATAACATCTTTGCTGATGATAATCTTGTGGGTAGTGGGATCCCACAGGCGATACCCCTTTACTCCATCAGCATACCCTAAGAATATACATTTCCTAGATTTTGAATCCAGCTTTGTAATTTCTTGGGCGTTGTGCATTACGTACACTGGACTTTTAAATATATGGAGGTTGGAATAATCAGCTAGCTTGCCAGTCCACATCTCCATCGGCGTCTTCAACTGTATTGCGGTTGATGGAGATCGATTCACCACATAACAGGCGGTTTTTACTGCTTCCGCCCAAAAGACTTTATCCAGATTTGCAGTTGCCAACATTGCTCTGGTTCTTTCCAACAGAGTTCTGTTCATCCGCTCCACTACTCCATTTTATTGTGGAGTATACGCCGTATTGAATTGTCTTTTGATCCCTTCTTGCTTGCAGAATGCTAGAAATTCACCGTCTGTGTATTCTCCTCCATTATCTGACCTCAAGCACTTGATCTTCTTGTCAGATTCAAGTTCGACTCGCGCTTTGTAGGCTTTAAAGACTGAGAACACATCAGCCTTCTTCTTAATAAGGTACACCCAACATCTCTGGGAGTAATCGTCAATAAAGGACACGAAATATTTCGCTCTTCCCATGGATGTAACTGGTGCTTGCCATACATCAGAATGAACCAGTTCCAGAATAGCATTGCTTCTAGAACTCGATGTGTTGAACTTTAGCCGATGCTGCTTGCTTGTAACACAATGCTCACAGAATGGAAGAGCTACCGATTTGAGCCCAGAAAGTAGGTTCTGATCGGAGAGAATTTTCAAACCTCGTTCTGACATGTGGCCTAGTTTACGGTGTCACATCATGGTTTCTTCTTTTTCACGGCTGGTTGATGTCACACATGAATCAGTTTCCTGCAAAGTCTCTCCCTTGAGCATGTATAGATTTGCAGCTATCTTTTCTCCTTTGATTAACACAAGCGCCCCTCTAACAATCTTCATGGTCCCATTTTCTATATGAGTTTTGCATCCCAGTTCATCTAATTGTCCCAAAGACAATAGATTCTTCTTCAAGCCCTTTACATGTTGTACATCTTGAATGGTGCGTATTGTACCATCAAATATTTTGATTTTGACAGTACCAATATCAGAAATCTTCAAGGCATGACCATTTCCCATGAATACGATCCCCCTGAGATAGGTTCATATTTGTGGAACCATTCTCTCCGGGAAGTCATGTGCCAAGAAGCTGCTGAATCAAGAAGCCAGACATCAGCAAACTTTTTTCTGCCTTCATCAACAGCGGTTGCTCCACTGTACAGAATTTCACCGTCATCTGATGTACTGACAACACATCCTTGAGATGTTGATGGCTCTGAAGACTTTGTGTCACCACTCTTCTTGTTATGCCAACACTCCGACTTGACGTGCCCCTTTTTGCCATAGTTGTAGCATTTGATATGCTTCTTACTCCTTGATTTCAATCTACCATGGGCATAACTCCCACTGGAGCTACGTTCCGTTGATCTGCCTCTCGTCATCGATAAAGCATCTGCTTGTTGCGAACTTGTCAGCCTGTCTTCCTTATTTTTGCTCCGATTTTCTTCCTCCAGAACAGTGACTGCAACGTCGTCGAAAACTAGCTTCTCCGTAAGGACGTTATTTGTGAGGTTGATGATGAGCTGATCATACGAGTCAGGTAGACTCTGAAGTAGAAGCTCCGCACGTTCATTCACACCAATTGTATGCCCCAACGTTGTAAGTTGGGAGAACATGGTGTTTAGGGTGTTGATGTGGTCGGTCACCTATGTAGATTCCGCCATCCGGAGAGTGTAAAGTCTTTTTTTAAGAAGATTTTATTGTGCAAGGATTTGGCCTCATATAGCTTTGTTAGAGTATCCCAGATCTCCTTTGCTGTCTTCTTCCCTTCTATGCTGGACAA
The DNA here is from genome assembly GCA_012295165.1 of Asparagus setaceus. Lineage (NCBI taxonomy): Eukaryota > Viridiplantae > Streptophyta > Magnoliopsida > Asparagales > Asparagaceae > Asparagus > Asparagus setaceus. The sequence continues at coordinate 6,612,306 of CM022709.1, forward strand.
CACCCCGTCTGCTAATGCGAGATGGAGGTTTGCTATAGCATTCTCGTCCATCTCGTTCCACTTCTTATCATCTGTGATGTCTGCCGGCCTTTCACCGATGGCCGCTAGGCAATTATCTTTTCTCAAGATAGTCTTTATCTTCAACTTTCACAGGAAAAAATTACTCCCGTTGAATTTCTCAATCTTGAAATTCTCGAACTTTGCCGCCATTGCTTCTACCACGAACAGTAATTCCTTACTATTTCACATAAACAGTACCGTATTTGTGAACAGTAACAGTATCTGTGAATAGTAACCGTGCTTATAAACGGTACCGTATTTGTGAACAGTGCCGTACTCGTGAATAGTATCGTATCCGTGAATAGTACCCAGCACCTTCCCAGAGATGATAATCTAACTTATTTTCTGATGCGGAGGATCCACCTTAGGTGGCAACCACAGAGCATACGATAAGTAGATATACACCCTAAGTCGGGCTCTGATACCACTTATTGGGACAAACCCGGGACACAATAGAGCAGGATCGCAGCGAAAGTAGTGCGGAAATAGTAAAGTTGAACACACAGATTTACGTGGAAAACCCTCTAAATGAATTTGGGATAAAAATCACGGGTAAGGATAGAAGAATTCACTATGAGGAAAAACTTAGGAGATGACAATCTCTCTTTACAAGGAGATACTCTCTCTATTTCTCTCACTTCTATATGTAGAGGAGCTGTTGTTTCTGGGATGAGTTTCTGAAGAAGAACTCTGAGTGTATTTATAGCTTTTGAAAAATCACTATTCATAACATAATAACAATATTTTTTATTGCTACAGTGAAATTACTGTAGCAACCACGCCTTTTTGCCCTCGTTTTGTTTTGTTTTGTTTTGGCGGGCCCCACAAGCTTTGTCAGATCTGTATCTAAACTCCAATAGGGAAATGAGAGTCAGTAAATAAGAAAATAAAATGGTGGGAGTAGGTAACCAATTGTTTATCTCTCCCTGGAATCCTTGGCTTTAGAATTTTCAAAATTGATGACAAGGATTCATTTGTAATGATCTGCAGCTGGAAGCAGATGGTGATTTCCTTTCGCTAATCCCTTCATTTGTTTATGCCAAGCAGTAGACCATTTGATGTGAGGGCCAAGAAAGTCAAAAACAAAGCAAAATGGGGGGTGCATTAGGACTTGTTAACCAATTATTATCTTTGCTTGGAATCCTTACCTTTAGAAATTTCAATATTGATGAAAAGGATTCATTTGTACTGATCTGCAACTGCATTCACATTGGTATTTTCCTTATTCAAAATTGAGAAAGGAGAAACATTTGAACAGACCGGCATGCCAAAGGACTATGTTAAGCAAGCATTTCCTTATTCATAATTCCTTGATTTTATGCCGTTTTGTGGCTTTACATGCCATGCAAGACCCATTTTCTTTTTTTAATGATAAAGTATATGTGATACCTAACCATTGTTATATTCTTAATTCGGCAAGTAGCGTGTTTGGAAGCAGTTCTGGCTTTTAGTCATACACGGTTTACATGAAACAATCTCAAAAATGGCGTTCAATTTGTAAAGGTTAGAGTAGGAAACTGGAATATGTTATAACTTTGATATTGACTTACTAAGACTTGCTAGATATGCTGCCAAGCTCTGAATTCCAATAGCATTCTCATATGGGTATTTTATCAAACAGTTGAAGAGCATTTTTAATCAAGGAGAACAAATTAATCATACCTTGAGGTGGTGCTTGTATGTCCTGCAAGTGTGAATCTCTGGAACTTGATTCGGTTGAGCATTTTATCGAACATTTGAAGAGCAACTTTGTACAAAGAGAACAAAGAGAGTGGTTTGTCCTTTGCTGCTGCTGTTGCTGCTGTTCTAGGTAATAAATATGAATTGGACATCTTTTTTTTGAAATGTTGCCGACGATGAGAGAGGCTGCATGTGCGTCGAGAGCAGCTGGCAGTGATGGAATCGAAGTGCAAGCATTCCCTGTGAAAAGTTTCAAATATTATTAAATTAAGGGGTTTTTATTTCAAGGCCCATTTGTTTACTCCTCTTTATCTCTAAGCCCACTAACTTTTGTGTATATCCTACAACCCAATTATCTTTTTGTATTTGCCTATAAACCCAACTTCTAAAATGCAACACTTGTATACGTGGGCCCCCCTAATATTTTCTTTAAATACCAATTATACCCTTTCATTATCTAATTAATTTTATCTAATAAAGTGGGCCCCTTTTTATAAAAACGCAAATTAAATGAGTGGAGAGAGACGGAAGTATTGTTCACTGCCTTCTCTCCAAATTCTAACCGTGATTTAATGCGTAGGAGAAACGGCGGAAACCTCCCCTCTCCCCCTTCCCCTTTCTCTCTCTCCATTTCTCTCTCTCCATTATTCCACTCTTAAAACCCAAGAATTAATTCTCCTCACCCACTTTATCATTCAATCAATTAATTCTCATTAATGTGTATGGTGTGAATTTGGTGGAATTTTATCAATTTCTTAGCAATTGAAGGTATAATTTTGCATCTCACTCAACTACTAATTTTATAGCATTAATTTATCACTTTATTCATGACAATTATTTCACATTATTATTCATTATTCATAAGAATTCATGACAAAGAATTTGGCATTATCCTTTCACATTAATTATTTTACATGATTATTTCACATTAATTATATTTCACATTATCCTTTCACATTAATTATTTTACATGATTATTTCACATGATTATATTTCACATTATCCTTTCACATTAATTAACTATTTCACATTAATTTTTTATTTTATTCATGAAAATTATATCACGCTACACTTTCGTCTATCACGCTACACTTTCAGTCTATCACGCTACACTTTCAGGGTATCACGCTACACTTTCAACCTATCACGCTACACTTTCAGGGTATCACGCTACACTTTCAGGATATCACGCTACACTTGTAGCCTATCACGCTACACTTGTAGCCTATCACTCTATTGTTTGGGTCGAAAGTTGCTTCCATTTGTAAAACTTGAGAAAATTACACTTTTGGTTCTCAGTTACAAGGAAATTAAATAACTCTCTCACAAACTCGAACAAAAGACGCTACAAGTGTAGATCTCCTGTTTTCGTGGGACTTTGCCTGTGCCGGGGACGCGTAATCCGTGGACCACCGAGCAGCGATCGTCGAATCGACGAGGTTTAGTTGATGCTTCGCAAAGAAAACAAGAACTTCAGCAAATATCTTAGCAAGGTAAGATATCTACTCTTCTCAAGAATTAAGGCAAAGCTTAAACTCGAGGAATCTCCGTGTGGATCGTGTTCTTGAACTCCGGAAGCTTGGATCTCTGATTGCCCCTTCGATGGTGACCTCCCCCAAGTGGACGAGGAGGGTATTTATAGTCTTTGGGAAGCGTGCCCTCTTGAAACACAAGTGTCATAAGTGCGGGATATTTGTAGTTAGCCTGCGCTCGAGTACCTCGCGCCAAGCTGCCTCGCTCCTTGGCGGCGATGTGGCGCTACTTCGCTAGCGGCGGCGGTATGTACCTCGGATTGGCGGCGATGTCGTCCCTCCAATTCAGCGTAGCGGTTTTCACCTTTTAGGCACGATTAAATGCCCTAGAATCACGCCTAGTGGTATCTTCGGCGATGTAACCGCACATTAAAGTATTTGAGCGTCTCTTTCGCGATAAAGTCAATTGGGCCCCACCGGCATTGATTTAGATCCTTCAAGAGCTCGTTTTAAGTATTCTCGGTGTCTCGTGTTCGACGACGTTGTCCTTCGATCTTCTCATGATTTAGTCATATTTGAGGTTCTTCAGCAATTTTTGATGCCTACATCTATATTTGATGAAATTTGAATTTAGCCAACCGCTAATCTCACATAATTACATGTTATTATTTCACATTAAATTTTCATTTTATTTATGAAAATTATTTCCCAACCACTCAATTTCTTTTATTGTTAGTGAAGATGAAATTTTTCTTAAATTTGTTTATTTTTGGTGACAAACATAGATGGATGAGGAATTGTACTGTGCATTGACGGATTTCAGAGGAAATAATCACTTTTTAAAATTAAACGTCAATTGGAGTTACAATGATTTGGCGGTTGCGGTGCAAAGTCTAATTGCTTGTAGTGCAAGCACAATGCACTTGACTTACAAAGTACCCCACACACAAGAAATGTATGTACGTGTATGTGATGATGATGATGTCTCGACAATGTTCAATATACATCGAAGTTGCAAGGAGAATATAGTTATTATGAACGCTGAGATGAATCGAGAGATATTATTTGGGCAACAATCTAATAGTGTTCATATAAGGTAATTTACATTTTTGATATACTTTTATACTTTGACTATCAATTCTAAAGTTCTCACTTTCTTTAATGCTTGTATAATTTTTTATGTAGAAATCCGTACATCCCCTCTAGTGAAGAACATGTTTCCTATTCACAAAATCCTTCGTCTTCACAAAATATGTCTCGGGAAGTTGGGAGCTCTAGTATGATTCCTATTGCATGGCACAATGCAATTAGAAGTGTTGGTCAAGAATTTGATGATGTTGAGCATTGTCGGCGGAGTTTAAGTAATTACTCTATTGCACGAGGGTTTAGCTTTGTTTTGTAAAAATGAGCATAAAGAGTGACAAAGAAAATGCAAGGCCATAAGCTGTGAATGGATGGTTCATTGCACCCGTCGTAGAGATAGTGATCGATTCTATGTAAAAAATATTTGTAGTTCTCATAGTTGTTTGGGAGGAGGCATAGGAAAGGAAGGATATAGACGGGCATCTCATAAGTGGAATGCTAATCACCTCAAATCCATCTTGAAGGAACAATCCCACATCAAACAAATTCAATTTTTGGAGACTTTGTGGGGGGGGGGTGCAATACCTTCAGTTTACGACAACTCTCAATGATGAGATCTTGGAGGAGAGGACACCAAGGAAATGTCTCTATTTATAATCCATTCAATTTCAAATGCTTGAGATATTGAAGCTTCCCAAGAAATGGGAAGTGCTTCCATCTGTCACAATCTTCAATTTTGATACGTTCTACATTGTTTAGTAATTTTGGTTCCATCCATTTTGGAGACCTGGCACCATGGTATCCTTTGATTATTAGTTCCTTGAGGCTATGAGGTGGTTGCAGGCAATCAATTATCTAATCATACTCATCCACCACATCACTATTATCAGACCATTCCAACTTTAATTTGAGGAGGTTCTTTCTTCAATGCAACTTGATCTTACTAACTTCCTCGTGATGTTTGCGATTCTCAAGGCCGTGAATATTCAGTTCACGGAGATCTCTCAGGTCCTTCAATTCGCTAATTTTATAAACATTAGCAGAGAATGACAAACCTTGAAGTGAAGTTAGTGTCCCAATCCCATCGATTTTTCCATAGTAAACAGAACACGGTATCAGCTGTCTTAAACTAATAAGTTTATTCAAGCCAAGAACAGTTCAGTACCAAAGTTCTCGCCAGCAAGCACCTGCAAGTGGTAAAGCTTGCACAATGAGCTAGGCAACTGAGAAATATCATGATGAACTGACAAATATCTCAGATGCCTCAAGTTACGGGTTGCATATGGCAATACTTCCATGCCATTAACAGCTATTTTCAAAACCCGCGTGCATTCTAGCGATTCAAACACTTTTTGAAAAGCCATAGAATGCTCATCAACATTTCCTTTGAAGATTAACACAAGCGTGCGTAGGTTCTTCCATTTTTCCACATCTTTAAGAAAGCTAATTTCATCAGTTTCAAAGTACAAATGACGTACCGTATTTGGGATCTGGTCAATTGACATATCTCCGACAAATCTAAAGCATTCGTCTTGAGATACTTTACATGCCATATCATGAACAAGATCATGCATGTTGTAGTAATTCGGATAGTAAGATTGTTAGAAATGATAGTTTAACTAAATCATCAAAGTAGCCGCCCTACATTCTCTGGTGTCTCCATTGGATATTGGGGAGATTGTTGAATGAAGGCAAGAGCAATCCACATGAAGACCAGATCATCTTTGTCAAACCTATAATCTTGCGGAAAGATGCTGCAATAAGCAAAACAAGGTCATAGGTGCACTGGTAAATGATGGTAGCTTAACATCAGAACTGACATCATGCCATCCCTCTACTGTATATTATCAGATATATGGCTCGATTGCAAAATTCTGATCCAATGACTGTCATCCAACTCAGAATTCAATAGTGCCCCAATCGTCTTTGCAGCCAATGGCAAGCCTCCAAGTCTTCTTGCTATTTGCTCGCCAATAGATTTCAACTTCCTATAACCACCAGAGTGTACACCAGCAAATGCATATTGGTTGAAAAGGGACAAGAAGTTGTCCTCATCTAAGGGTTTCAATTTCATTGATTGCTTGATTGATCCTCCCAAAGCCGATGCGGCAATTTCTGCAACCCTCTCTGTTCTAGTAGTTAATAAGATTTTGCTTCCTTTATGCCCACTCCTCAAAGGAGCAGGCATTTATCCCAATCAGAACGATTGTCATGATTCCATGCATCATCCAAGACAAGGAGAAATTTCCCAGATGACACCGGCTCTTTAAGAGCTTCCTGCAGCGTGCCAAGTACCCCAACTTTTGGTCTCTTTTTCGTAGCGTATTCTATTATATTGGCTATAACCTTCTTCACATCAAAGGAAGTGGAAATACACACAGATTTTGCAATTGAAAGAATTAACTAAGCCCTCATCATTTGTTGGGATCATTTCCTCTGCTGCTTGCACATCAAAGCGGTAGATAACTTCATTGTCTTTTATAGATTGAAATAGAATAACGGTCAAAATTTTTGAGTATCTGTTGTCAAGCTTTAATGTATGAAATAAAAACTGAATAGAAAGAATGCAAAGGGAAAGAACACCAAATCAACTATAGAAATTTGATGATGTGGTTTTTGAATCAACCACTTACTACTTTGACCGTGTCCTTTGCTGCCTGCAGCTTTCACCTCAATTTGTTTTGTAACCTGACGCAGCGCGGAAGTAGAAACCTCGGAATCCACCAAGGGTTGTTCTCTGAATCCACAAAGAACGTCTTCGAATCCACAAAGAGCTTCGAATCCACGAAGCAAATATAATAAACGAAATTTTATTGATGAAAAGTTATATTGATTCTAGGGTTACATGACTCTTCTTAAATAGAAAAATAAAATAGACTCCTAACAATACTAGAATTATAAAGAAATAGAAAGTATCAAATCCTACCCTAAAAAACTCCTAAAATATAGAAAACAAATCAGTCCTAAATAAATCAAAATTGATTTTATTTCCTAATCTAAATTGACTCTAACTTTATTACTAAAAATAAACTAAAGGATGATTATTTTCAGATTTCAGCCAAAACTGGATATTACTGATGAGATTTTAAAAATCTAATAATCTGGTTGGCTCCGTCTCATCGAGATAGGCGATTTACATATATAATATATCAGAATCCGCCTTCCGGATTAGAAGATATGATTGTTTCTTTACGAAAGTTAATAATACGTATGAGTCGGCATTTAGCTTATGATTGTCCCACTCCTCCATGAAATTGTCCGTTAAGCGTCCTACATCAGTCTCCCCTTATTGAAAGAAGCTCGACCCTGAGCTTATATTTTCTTAAATAGTAGCTTCATCGATAAATATTTTTCTTCTCCTGCATCGATCAGCATCCGCTTTGTACTTAGCATTGATTTTCTCTATTCGTTCTTTTACCTCGTCGGCTAGGACTTCTTCTGAATCAAATTTGTATATGAATCTTTCCCACATCATGTGTATTTTATTGGTGGCATGTGGATCTACAGTTGACTTGAAAAACTCCTCAAAATATGTTCCATGTTGCTTCTCATATTCTACTGCTGGAAGTATCATCAAAATCCTTTTGAAATTATTCACAACATTTGCTTCCAGAGAAGAAAATTCTCCATCATACTCCATACATAATTCTTTCATCTCTTTTGCCTTGAGCCCTCCACCAAATAATTCACACATATCATCAATTGTCTCACTCTCTAATTTATTCTTCTCCTCTATCGAGACAACATCAATATGTGCAATATCGCTCACAACCTCTTTGGGAATATCATGCATAATATCTATCTTCACTATCATATCACCGTTAGCATCATGAATCTCATGCATAACGAGTGTTTGCACCTTAGGAGGAATTTCAGTAGGGGCAAATTCTCCTTTTCCAGTTACAACCATGTCATAGACCTCTTCAGATTGCTTCAAGTTTTCTGCTAAAGCCTCGTTGTCTGCCATCAAAGGTTTCTTCTTCTCAGTAGCCTCTATCTTGGATTGTGCCTTTTCTGTAAGAGGCATGAGTACAACTCGACGTCCATCCTTTTTGAAGATATAAATATTATCTCTGCTTCTATGGGTGGCACCAATATTAAACTGTCATGGCCTACTTAAAAGCATATGACAAGTATCCATCTCGACCACATCACACAACACCTCGTCAACATAGTGGCCAATGGAAAAAGGTACTCGACACATCTCATCATTCTGCATATCGTTGCCCTTGCGAATCCAATCGATCTTGTAGAGAGATGGGTATTTCTCTGTCTTCAAACCTAACTTATTCATCATACGCCGAGAAATAAGATTCTTACTACTGTGACTATCAATGATAACATCACAAATCTTCTTCATCACAGTGCATCTCGTGCGGAAGATATTGTGCTCCGGAGGTGATTCTTCTTTCTTTGTTGCTTCTTTAGTGCTCTTCCCAACTCCAGGGTCTTGCTTAGGATCACGATCGTTGTTGAATTTATCTTGTGGAGTCAGATCACGTTGTTGGCGACCACCAATGCGATTTTGAACTCCTACTGTGTTCAGACGCTTCAGTGCCGACGCAAGTCGATCTACGATAGTTTTAATCTGATTAACATTGGTCTTCAACTCATTGAACTTAGTTCGAGAAAACGGGGCTTCATCACCTGCCATCGGATCGGAGGAACAACGCTCTGATACCAATTGACGCAACGCGGAAGTAGAAACCTCGGAATACACCAAGGGTTGTTCTCTGAATCCACAAAGAACGTCTTCGAATCTATGAAGAAAATATAATAAACGAAATTTTATTGATGAAAAGTTATATTGATTCTAGGGTTACATGACTCTTCTTAAATAGAAAAATAAAATAGACTCCTAACAAGACTAGAATTACAAAAAAATAAAAGTATCAAATCCTACCCTAAAAAAAGACTCCCTAAAATATAGGAAATAAATCAGTCCTAATTAAATCAAAATTGATTTTATTTCCTAATCTAAATTGACTCTAACTTTATTACTAAAAATAAACTAAAGGCTGATTATTTTCGGATTTCAGCCAAAACTGGGTATTACTGATGAGATTTTAAAAATCTGACAATTTGGTTGGCTCCGTCTTTTCGAGATAGGCGATTTACATATATAATATATCAGAATTCGCCTTCCGGATTAGAAGATATGGTTGTTTCTTTGCGGAAGTCAATAATACATATGAGTCGGCATTTAGCTCGTGATTGTCTCACTCCTCTATGAAATTGTCCGTTAAGCGTCCTACATCATATCCGGAGGTAATCAAGCTCATCAAGAACATCGTCAGCCTTGTACAAGGCATCTTTGAGTTCCCACAACCATTCTTTGAGTGCTCCACAAACTTCTTGCTGCCCGCTCTCTGCCATCTCCACAACAGTTTGGATATGAGGAAGAGATTTCTTGAGCCTCTCAAGTTCATATTTCATCCGAGTATCCCGAGCAAAATACTTGTCTGTTGCATGCTTGAACCCAATCTCCACCACCTTCTCGATGATTATTGTTTCAATCACCTCTCCCACCACCACCACGTTGATAGCGATATCGAGAGGAAAAAAATAAAAATAAAAATGAAAATGAAAATTGCTTGGTTGCTGGTAGCAGATGTAAATTAGGAAAGTTCGATTGCTGATAGTTGCAGAGAACTCCCTAAGTTTCTTTCATTAATCAACAACAGCAATGTGGCTAAGAAAACAAAATGGCCGGCGCTTCGAGAGCTGGAAACTAATCATTCACATCTCGTTGGAACCGTTGGGTTCAGAATTTTTGAAATTGGTGACAAGGATTCATTTGTACTTATATGCAACTGCAAGCAGTTGGGTGATTTCCTTTTGCTAATCCCTTCATTTGTTCAATCCGTAAAAGCAGACCAATAGTGAAAATACCAATGTGATGTTAGAGCCAAGAAAATCAATAACAAAACACAAAAATGGATTGTTGGTGCATTAGGATTTTCAAAACTGATGACAAGGATTCATTTCATTATTCAAAATTGAGAAAGGAGAAAAGTTAACCGTTACCTTGAAGGCGAGATATGGGCATTTTATCGAACAGTTGAAAAGCAAATTTTTCAACCAACAAAGAGAACAATAATTTTAGGCTTTGTTGAATTCTTCGACATAAAAACACCAAACAGTAGTATTTTGGGTTTTTGATTTTGGGATGTTCGGAATTTTAACATGTGACCTCTTTTGAGCTTTATTTAATCCATAGGGTAATGATTTGAGTTTTTGACAAAATTATCGGAGTTTTTTTTAAAACAGACCACTTTTGCTAAATAATTAGCAAAACCGACCGTTTTGCTAATTATTTAGCAAAACCGACCTCTTTTTGGCCAACTGGCCAAAAAGAGGTCGGTTTCGCTGAAAATGGTATTTGAAACACACGGGAAGACTAGTCTCGTGCGATTAGTGACTGCTAATCGGCCCTAAGCCAAACACAGAAAACCCACGAGACTACTAGTCCCATGGGTTTTCTAGTGCTTTTAAACAAATGGTATCCTTTTAGAGAAAAATCTCTGAAGTTGTCTTTGCTTTTCTAAAAGTCACCAGAAAAAACAAAGACAACCCTATGCTGTTAGAATGCTGACACAAAAAGGATGCAAAGCAAACAGACATATGTCTCATCTCACAGCCAACTTTGAGCAATAAATTATCTCGCACGCATATGCATTTACATCTCTAAATTATTGCTGTGAGATGAGACATGTGAATTTACATCTCTAATTTGAGCTGTTACATGATAGAAAAACAAAGACAACTTGGACCCACAAGTATGGGAATCTCATCTAACGAGCATAGGAGACCATTTGTCTAAAAGTCACCAGAAAATCCACGGGACTAGTAGTCCCGTGCGTTTCAAATGCTATTTTCAGCGAAACCGACTGGCCAAAAAGATGTCGGTTTTGCTAAATAATTAGCAAAACGGTCGGTTTTGCTAATTATTTAGCAAAAGCGGTCTGTTTTAAAAAAAATTCCCAGAATTATCGCTACAGTTTAACCCCTCATATCATTGAAATTGCCAATTGGTCCCTCGTTGAAATTAGTCCTTCCATTTGCAATTATATATTTGCTTTAGAAAAACAACTTGGTAAAAACAAATAAAGGGTTACAACTAAAAAGGCATTATAAAAAAAGTTTGATTGCGGATTATTTCCCTCATATCTAACGTTAGCAAAGTAGGAATCCAAATAACAACATCGTCCCTTTTTTAATTAAAAAACAAAACAATATTTGCAGCCTCACTTCACTTTCTAAATTAAGCGTGCCTTTTAAATTTCCAATTTAATAGAGTTCACAAATCCATTCTAGTAGTATTGTTGTTGCCAAAACAATGCTACAAGGCCAATAGCAATTAAAAAAGAATACATGTTTGATAATATGAACGCGTAATAAGCTCTAGCCCCAATTTACTCATAGCACTCTCTGTGTATATGAACATGTAACAAGCTTAATCATTAATTTGAATATGCTTGCATGATCCTTAAAGACCACTTTCACTGGACATGCAATTGAGACATATCATTAATCTCTTGCAGAGTAGCATAAAATAGTTCGAGACGTACATTATATAGAACAAATGTTAATTACAGGGGACAAAGTTAAACAACCTGAAACATATTTCTCAACCTTCACATTAAGGACTACTCTTCTGTTAGAAACTGGACATAGTTTTCTCCTTCCCTTTCCGAGTGCTTTGGTGCATCCTTGAACCATCAAACACAGTTCAGCTACAAACCAAGGAAAAGAAATAGTCATCTATATAGATTCAAAATCTTTCCAAAGACTAATATCATAATTCATATCCACCCATCCTCCAAATCCCTCCCGAGAAAAAACTTCCTCTTCAGATATTTCTAAACATGAATTTTTGTTGAGGATACTGTGACCAGTTCCAATTCCAAGGTATGGTTTGAGATTGAGGCTAATGAGTGTTCAAATAGTTTTTAACATCATTAATTTGCAGCCCTACGAGGAAGTGCACCAGCGATCTGCGTCCACCTAAACAAGCAAATTGGCGGTTTAGTTTCTAAAATTCTCATAGGAGACAGAAATTTTAGAACAAACAAAATAGATATAATAATTTTCTCCGATCAGACAAATAAATCACGTAAGTTGCTGTTTATAGATATTCGATCCTATTAGGTTTAACGGCATAAAAGTAACGAGACTATAAAGATAGAAATACTAGGAAATTGCATAAACAAGTAGAATCATCATTATTATTTCCTTACGTATTTGAATAGATATTCTTTTGTATCTCTTTCTGCAAAAATTTGAGCATACTATTATTGGTAATGCAGTAAAGTCAAACGTGGTAACTGTTGTTATGAACACGGTAGTGAAATACAAAACAATGAAAGTATATAATCAGTAGAAGTATAAACAAAATCAAATCTACAACTGCGCAGCTATAGATTTGCCAACATTTCCTTGCAAATGTTGGCATCTGGTGGCAATGTTTGCAAGGAAAGCTAGGCGTTTGCCACAGTTTGCAAGTAATATGGGGTCCATATATCATTTTATTGCTGTTGCAGTAGCAGCTCTTTTCCCTGCCATTTATATTTATATTTTCTTTTATTGCTGCTGAGGTAGTAGTTTCTTTCCCTGCCCGTGTCTCTCTCTGTGTGCGTGTGTATGTGTGTGTGTATAGGGAAATATATATCTAAGGAGGCTCCTTAGGTTGCATCTAAGAATGCACCTTCAAAATTACATTATATGCAATCAATTTACTTGATCCACTCCTTTCATTTTGATCTATATGTTTTGGATGGTGTATAAATAAAAAATTAGTTATATTGGGTTGTAGTTACTCATGCATGAAGTGATTGTAAAATTAACGGTTTTACGACAATATAACTAAAGTGACAATGAAAAATATGTGTTAGAAGTATTGAAACATCATGATTTTTATTTTATAGATATTTTAAGATATTTAGATCATGATGAATGGAGTGGATCGTCCATTGGAATAGCCCAATCCGTGCATCGAAAGGCACATCCTTAGATTCAATCTAAGGTGGCTCATAAGTATATATATATATATATATATATATATATATATATATATATATATATATATATATATATATATATATATATATATATATATATATATATATATATAAGGGGCCACCTTATATTGAATCTAAGGATGCACCTCTAAAATTACTTTATATGCAATTAATTTACATGATCCACTCCATTCATTTTGATCTATATGTTTTAGATGATGTATAAACAAAAATTAGGCATATTGGATTGTAGTTACTTACGTATCAAGTGGTAGTAAAATTAGCAGTTTTACGATAATATAACTAAAGAGACAATGAAAAATATGTCTTAGAAATATTAAAACATTATGATGTTTATTTTGTAAGTGTTTTAAGACATTTAGATAATGATGGATGGAGCGGTTCGTCCATTAAAATAGCCAAATCCATATATTGAGAGGTGCATCTATAGATTCTATCTAATGTGGCTACTTAGAATCGTGTGTGTGTGTGTGTGTGTGTGTGTGTATATAATGAGTATGCTTGGTACCAAAAATAAATTTGGTGCGTGGTAGTGAGATGGCTCATTCTCATCCACTTATTTAAAGGGGCACCACATTCGCATGAATGCACATGGGTTGAGTAATTAAATGAGTGGTAATTGAATGAGTGGATGAGAAGTGGTCACCTCACTACTAAGCACCAAATTTGGTGCTAGCTACCAATCATATCCATTATTCTCATATATATATATATATATATATATATATATATATATATATAGAGAACTTTTCCTGTAGGAAACTTTTCGCATGACAATCTTGAAAAGATACCTCTCTCATTTTAATAAAATCCCCGTGACCCTCTCCTCTCCCCAATTTTTCCCCTTCTCCGTGACCCTCTCTCCTCTCCCCAAACCCTCCTCCCTCTCCTCTCCTTGATTTGTTGTGTGATTTGATCATGGCTTTCCCCCCTCCCTTCCTATTGTCCCTCCTCCTCATCGCCTTAAAATTTTGACCCTCCCTTTGATCCTTGCATTTTGATTCCTCACATGGTATCTCATCCGACCCTCTCCTCTTATCCGATTTGTCACCTGGCCAGATTTGATCGCTGACCTCGCCTCCTCATCTGAGCCCATCCTCTCTCTTGCATTTGGGCTCATTGCGTGATGCCTATCCTTCTCTTCTGAGGCCCTCTCCTGCTGATCATTGACCCCAAGCTCATTGTAGTTAATCCCGCCGTAGACCAACTTCGGGTTTGATCTTTTAAGTTTGAGTTGATATTTATGGGTTTTGGGATCAAGAAAATACAATTGTGTGATTTTTAAAATGATCTGATACTATCAATTGTTGTGTTTGGTTATGCAGTTAATTTTCGGGTGAAATCTGAAAAATTTGTGGCTTGTGAATTTATTTTAGTTGTGAACTTATTTGCTCCCCTGTTACTTATTTTAGAGGTCTTTTGAGTTGGTCTTTAGTCTATGATCGCCGAAACTTTTATGATAGATGATAATGATACAATGGGCATGAGGTAAAAGAGAATGAGAATGTTCGGTTTTAGTGTAATTTTGCCATTTTCTGTGTTCAAAATGTGCAAACTTCTGTATCTATAGACGCGGATCATGGAGTCATCTTCAAGCACTCGTCATGGGCTGTTGTGCCATTGTGGGAGGAGGGCTATACTCTCCAGATCTGGAACTAAGACGAACCCTGGTCGATTATTTTTGGGATGCGCTAATTGGAAAGTAAGTAACTGTGGATTCTTCAAATGGGTGTCTGATGAAGAGGAGTTTGAAGGTTCAAAGGCAGAGGTTGTTCAGACGAAGCAGTCGAGCGTGATGCCGCAAGTTTCAAGAGCCGTGTCAAGTGGAGAAGTGCGGGAAAAGAGAAAGATTGAGATTGATATTATGGATTTGTTGAAGCTTAAAGAAGTCCCGGAAAAGTTGGCATATCTTGGACAAAGTCCCGGAAAAGTTGGGCAAACTGGCTTATAGATCGGAATTTATGAAATCTTTCAAAGAAAATATTTGGGACTCCGAGACTGCTAGCTCTTTTGAAGAGAATTGGGTTTCAATTCTTAAGAAAAATGGATTGGAAATGCATGATTGGTTAAAGGATATCTATGAAATTCGTGAAAAATGGGCTCCGATTTATCATAAACAATATTTTTGGGCCTAATGTCTAGTACCAAAGAAGTGAAGGGATGAATGCATTGCTTAAAATGCACGTATCAAGGAAAAATTCACTTCATGAATTCGTGACCATCTTTCAAAGGGTCTTGGCGAGGCAAAGAGAGGGGGAGCTTAAAGAAGATCATTGCACAGTGGAGAAAAAGCCAAAATTGAAGACTTTGTGGTCAATGGAAAACAAATGGCCCAAATCTACACGAAAAAAATCTTTTATATTTTTCAAGAAGAGCTTAACTCTAGCTTAATGTATAACATTGAGTTGGTAAAAGAAAATGAAATAGAAAGTACTTTCAAATTGAATTTTTGTGGTCATGATGAAAGATTGAGACATATTATATATTGCAAGACAACTAACATGGTCCATTGTTCGTGTCTCATGTTTGAATTCAAGGGCATTCCATGCCGACATATCTTGGCATATCTTAAAATTACCAATCATAGTGAGTTACCGGAGCAATATATTCTAAGAAGATGGTGCCGAAATGTCAGAAAAAGGGTTGTTCTTAGAGATGGTAATATTATTGGAGATAATGCCACAATTAATTTTGCTTCTCGTTTTAGTGAACTAAATTGCTTAGCTAATGAAATGGTCGAAGAGGGGCTATCTTCTAATGATGCATATGAATTAATGCGTGAAATGATGATGGATGCTATTAATAAGGTACAACGTTTGAAACTCATCAATGATGAAGAAATTGGACAAGGTGTGGAAGGAGATTATATGAATGCGAGTGTTCTCAAGATATAGTTCATGAACCAAGTCAAGCAAGAACAAAAGGAAGGCCTAAAGGGAAGAGGTTAAAGCCATTGAGAGAGATCCGCAAATGTCGGCCTAGGAAATGCAATTTGTGTGGAAAGCGAGGAGAAAATCATGATAGTAGAAATTGCCCTCTAAGGTTATCAAGGTAGTGCATCATTTGTTTTAGTAATACTAATGCTATTATTTTTTAAAACTTATTTTAAGTTGGTGCAATAATCTTTAATATGTCTTGCTATTTTGAAATTTTTTAGTGATTCAATGGAACAAGATAATATTGATGAAGCCATGAAGATTTAGAAGATTCCTTTGATGAAGGTAAAGGTTAATACATACTGAATAACTTCGTACATTGCCATTTTTAATATAATGTGATTTTTAAAATGTGATGAAGCACTTTGTTTATTGATTTTTTAATACGATGAAGTTCTCACTATTAGTGAAGTTTGATCAAGGTTGGCGGAACAAATCATACCACTATTGGTGAGACCAGTTCTATATTTCAGACTGCTTCAACTTGTTCTTATGTTCTGCTCATTTTGATATTCAATTTGTTAAAGAAAGATTGAAACTTGTTCTTATGTTCTTTTGTTCTCGCTTCCTATCTGCTTCAACTTGTTCAGATATTCAATTTTTAAAATGTGAATTTCCCTTGTCAACGTGAAAATCCCGTGATGAAGCCATGAGCGACTACATCACCAAGGTGAAGCGATTCTTTGGAAGAAGCCGCCGCAAATTGAACTGCGTAGTTTTTAAAATGTGAAAGTATTATTATTTACCTCTTTGCAGTAACGATTTGGGGGATTGATTTCAGATTTGAATGGTTTGAGGGATTGATATCAAAATATTGAAGATTTTAGGGACTAATATGGAACTAATCCTTTGTTTATTGATGCATTTTGATAATTTGTCCCCATCATTGGTGTAATTATTGTTTACATAACTATTATTGAGGCTTGTTCTGTTATCTTAGACTCATAAGAAGTTATTCATGGGTATAAATATGTATCATCTGGTA